>WBNM01006560.1:0-14291 GCA_013399055.1 Ramphastos sulfuratus | reverse complement strand
AATCAACCATTCTCCAACAAACAAGTATCTAAATATTCTTAGGAGTTCACTAGATCATTAAGGGCAATAAATTAGTGTCATGAGTTGAGCTGAATCTGCTGCTGATATTCATACCATACTGTTGTCACGCCAGCTGCAAAATGAACCTGCTGACTGGTGTAAAGTATTACAGGGCTTGAAGTTCAAGTGTAACATGAGAACCTTCCTGCTCTGGTTGCTACTTTTGGGTTCTGCGTTTGGGATGTTGGTCCTTTCCCCTGGAATGTTGATAGGACAGGGAGAGGTGGGGGATTTAGCTCAGTGGCTTCTGCTTGCAGATACTTTCTGCATTTTGCTGAGTTTTTTTTCTGCAAATAGGTTAAGGTGATTGTGCTTTGCATTATCTCATTTTTCTCATTAAAGCTAGTCATCTCAGCCTGAAGCTTTTTTTAGTGCATGCTCCTTCACTTTTGTGTTGTGGGAAAGTAGACTGTGTTAAACTGACACAATCAGAAACTTCATAGCACAACAATACAGATTAAAAGTTCTTTTTACTCATATACACACTTTGTCGGTGTGTGGGGTTTTGTCTGGGTTCCTGAACACCTATTCCATTATTCTGTAACAATAGAGAATGGGATAAATTGATCAAATCGAAAGCTAGTCGTGATGGTTTGGGAGTTACCCATCCCCCACACTTTGAAAAATGACCCAGACTAGAACTCAACCAGCTGGAAGTTAAGCAATGAAGCTATATTTACAGCTTAGCACAATATAGAAGCAGATATATACACAATATACAGAAATATTTACAGAAATATACAAGTTAAAGGTAATACAGAAACTCAATACTCCTCTGAGTAATCAAAATCCCCAGAAGGGGCTCCCAACTATCCTTCCACCTTCTCCCCACTCCTCTGCCTTACCCCAGGGTTTGGCTTATGTGCAAGATGAATTTGGAGGATTGGCCAGGGGGGTTAGAAGGAAAATGGTTAGTTAGGTTACTCGGCAGAGAGAGGACCTACTGGCTCCCAGAGAAAGACCAAGAGACCAACTGTTTTACCTATGTTTGTCTTCTTATTCTTACACATCTCAGCAAGCTTATGAGTGAAGTAGACATCACCATTGTTTTCTTTTCGCAGCCTATAATACAATTTTCTCCATTAAAATATTCCAATTAGTCTCAAACCACCACAAGGTCCCTTCTAACCCCTAACATCCTATGATTCTATGATTCTGTGATATTTTAAGAATTATTATTGGGAAGTGCTCAAAGATGATATAACACAAAAATGGAAACAATTAACCTCAGAAAGATAATTATAGGTCAAAATAAAAACCAAAAAGTATATTGGAAAAGTTACAATAATCAGTCATTTTGGAGCTCTTATTTATGTACCGGTAACACAAATATACTATTACTGGTATTTAAATAGTGAGGTTAAAATATACTTGATTTGGAGTAGAGTAGTACAGTACTTGTGTAAAATATACTACCGTCTTTCCTTGCTCTACCTTGAACATTGATTCCTCAACATCTTGCCTGAAATGAGATATAAATTTATATATCCAAAATGCATGAAGACTAAACAATCTTTCCTGTGACTCATATGAGCTATTCAGTTGCTCCGTTGAGTCAAACCCAATTGAATTACAAATGCTTCAGACTGAAAGATCTGGTACAGCTAAGCAGAACTAGAAAATGATGACAAATTGGGAAAAGACATATAACAGCCTCCTGTGTAAAAGCAAAGAAAACTATAATAAATTTGAAAATCAACAAAAAATACGGAAAGTAAACCAAACAGTCGATTGTTACTATGCTGAGATTTTTCCTTATCAAGATTTTATTGTTCTTACAATGGAGAAAATAAAGGTAATCCATTAAATTATTTCATTAGACTATCACTGTGTATCTAACATAAATATTGTACATTAACAATGTATTTAAGAGAACAGAAAAAAATCTTCTCTACCTAGATGGACAAAATCAACTTTCATACCATTTCATTTAATATGCTGTGTTTATACTATGGTGAGTTCCACATACAATATAAAATCTACATTATAGACAGCCTTAAAAAATATCTTACAGGAGCTTAGCATTGCCAGTGCTAAGCGTGTCAGTGTGAAGTCAAAGAGAACTGGGCATTTAGCATTTATTCCTGCAGTTTAAACTGGGTATTTATCACGCATAGAGAAGCAAGTGTTCACCAACTTGTGTAACATTTTAATCTGGATGATGGGTTGAGTGAAATAACTTTCTTATTGCTACAAATGTCAAAAATCTTCTTACTAGATCTTGCTTAAATTTGGCCTTATCTTAAGAAATCCCAAATAGCAACCATAAAAAATAACTGAAGAAACAAAAGGCATGACACTCTAATTCGTCAGCTTATATGAAACAAAAGACTGAGAATAAACTGAATGTTAATTTTGGAAGCTATTGTTTAAGGTAAAAAGGATTAATATTCACTTCACATAACAGAAGAATTGGGGCCAAAAGAAACAAAAGGGTGTTGAAAAGCTCTAGCTTTTGCAAAGGAAAAAAAAAATTAAAAAAAAAACCCCTCTCTTAGGAGACATTTAAAATATAGGAGATGCAAACTATGCAAATTCTTACATTCTTAAAAAAAATACAATCAAACAAATTATCAAAAAGAAAAAGGGAGACATTAAACCAACACGCAACTTGGAAACTGATTATGTGTTAGAGTTGAGGTGAGTTAGAAGGAATCTTAAAGATAATCTAGTTTCAACTCCCCTGCTATGGGCAGGGGTACGTCCTACTAGACCAGGCTGCTCAAAGCTTTAATTAGCCTACTCATAAACATTTTCAAGAATGAGGCATCTACAGCTTCTGAGCAACCTTTTCCAGTGTCTCACCACCTGCATAGTAAAGAGCTTCTTCCTAAAGCCTAATCTAGATCTGCCCTTTTCTAGTTTAAAAACATTGTCCCTTGTTCTGTCTGTCACCACAACCCCCTATAAAAAGCACATCTCCATCTTTCATGTAGATCCTCTTCAGATACTGGATGACAACTATAAAGTCCCCAGTGCCTTCTCTTTTTCAGGCTGAACAAACCCAACTTCCTGATCATGCCCTCACAGGAGATACTCTCCATTCATCTGATAATCTCGGTGGCCCTCCTATGGACCCTGTCCAACAGGTCCATGTCCTTGCATCTGGGTTCCAGAGCAAGACACAGCACTCCAGGCTGGACCTCATAAGAGCAGAGTAGAGGGGCAGAATTGCCACATTTCATCTGCTGGCCAGCCATCTTTTAATGCAGCCCAGGACATGGTTTGCATTTTGAGCTGCCAGTGCATGTTGCCACCCTGTGTCCAGTGCCTCAATAGCTTCATAAAATGTTCAAGGTGGAGTTTAAACAGAGCAGACATGTGAAATTATGTTCTGCCAAGTTCAGCATTTTATACACACTTTTCCCTAGGGTGTTGTACTGAACAGCGGTCAGTAAAATAAATAGATAAAATAAAAGTGATCTGATATTTATTCACTAAGTTTGTGCACAGTCTGCTCTTGCATCACAAATGATGACATGCAGGGAAAAAATGCCATACCACGTAATAAAACTAAGACTTTAAGACTGTGGGATAGTTAACCTTGTACCCCTGTGAATTATCTTTTTTACGTTTATGGGATTATTAAACTAAATGTAAGCTTAGCTGTTTTCTAAATATACTTAAATCATTGTACTTGCAGTTTGAGTACCTTGCAAATTATTATAAGCAGTTCTGTGCATATATTTATTGCAGTTTACAGTGATTAGTCTTGCAAACAATAATTTTGACAATCTGGGATTGTCCTGGGGTAACACAGTCCACTGCCACAAGCACCCCCTCACAAGAAGATGGGAATGAAAGTAACCCAAATCTTCTGGGTTGAGATAAGGAATTTAATGAGATCATGTGATACACAATTGCATTAGCTTACTTAACAGAAAAGCACAGTAAAGAACCCAAGCAGCAGCAGAAGCCAATGACAACATCAATTCTCCCACCCCCAAGCATACAGTGCCCCCAGCAAAGAAGACCAACACCCCAAAAGCAGAAACAGGAAGCAGCAACCAGAAATATAAAGTCTTTCGTGTTGCAATTGAGTTCCATGATCACATGGGATCACAGGATGTCAGGGGTTGGGAGGGACCCAAAGAGATCAAGCCCAATCCCCCTGCCAGAGCTGGATCATAATCTAGTTTAGATCACAGGGAAATGCATCCAGATGGGCCTTGAAAGTCTCCAGAGAAGGAGACTCCACAGCTTCTCTGGGGAACCTGTGCTCTGGAACTCTTACAGTAAAGAAGTTCCCCCTTGAGTTGAGGTGGAACCTCCTGTGCTGCAGCTTACGTCCATTGCTCCTTTACTCCAGCCAGCACTTCTATTTTAAGGATAGCATGACATAGACATGGTATTGAGTACTCATCAGCAGATCCAACACGACCCATGACAATTAAGTGCACAGTGTCATGGTGAATATGAGGTAGGAGTTATGAAAATATTTTTTTTTATTATTCTAAAAAATCCTGCTCCAAAATACATATGCAAATTTTAGGATGTATTTACAGGTTCAGGTGTTCAGTGGTGGAAATATTACTACAGTAAGGAATTATTAATAAAGTATTATAATTCTTAATAACTACAAATGATTTTAAAAGTTCAGTAGGTTGGATGTGCTGGCCACACTCAATGCACTCCAAGATACCATTTGTCTTCTCGGCAATGAGCACACTGCTGGCTCATGGTTAACCTGCAACCAGCCAGTACTGCCAGGTCATCGACCACAGAACTGCCTGTCAACACCTATTGTGTACTTATTATTGCTCTCCAGGTGCAGGGCTTTACACTTGCACTGGTTGAACCTCATTAGGTTTCCTTCTGATCGGTTCTCCAGGTTGCTGATGATGTTGAACAAGACCGGACCTGAGGAACATCACATGGTTCCTGGAATAGACTTTTAATAAATAAAACAAGTCTAAATGAGTCCAAACTTGATCAGTTTTTGGAAGCAATTATACAGTGCTCTTATTTTGAATAAGAGAAGCTAAATTTGATGATCTAGAATAACCATTTCTCACTAAAGTACAAGAAGTTAGTACTGCAAAATGATAGCAGAGAAATACTGGATACTAGATAAACTTTAATCCTATTCATGTTTATATCCCATAGATAAAATTAGTATAAATTTCTGCAGGTTTTGGTTCTTATTCTATGTGATGTGAAAAATCAAATGNAATCCTCTGTTGAATCACTCTTTGTCAGGTGTTTAGTCTTGGTTTTTGCCTTAGCTGGAGTAAGAATAATTGGTGGCTGCTGATCTGAATCACTGCAGGTGAATTTGGAGGATCAGCCAGGGGGGTTAGAAGGAAAGTGGTTAGTGAGGTTACTCAGCAGAGAGGAGGAGGAGACCAGAAGCTAGACAGCCCGAGAGTGTCTGCAAGCCTGAGAGATGACTGCAAGCCCAAGTGTCTTATCTATGTTTTGAGTACTTATTCTTATCCATCTCAGCAAATCTATGAGTGAAGTAAACATCACCATTGTTTTCCTTTCACAGCCTATAATTTTCTCTATTAAAATATTCTAATTAGCCTCAAACCAGCACAGAAGGTTACAATTAACTAAACCTTCATATCAAAGAAATACAAAGAATATATTAAAGCAGATCTGGTTTTGTTCAGAACAAAATTTTGTTGTGTCATGTGTTTGGTGGTGGGTTAGTTTGTTTAATTGTCACTTTGGTTTGGTTGGTTGGTTGGTTTTGGGTTTTTCCTCCTCTATTAAGGCCTTTCAAGTTCTGTTGTCAGCTTTCTTCCTGTGATTTATTTGGTTAGAAATGAAAGTGTCAGGAATTGAGCAGATTTTTAGCAGTATGGAAAAATAAAAATGAGTTGGAGAAATACAGCAGTGAATCCAAGTATAACTCCCTGCAGCTTATATAAATGTTTATACAGCTGAGTGTTGATCTGTCAAGGTCAGAGATGGTGCTACAATCACACATGTGATGGATGTTATTTGGTTTGTATTTCTCCTGAACAATATATCATAACAAATTAAAAAAGAGTCTGGTTTTACTGTCCAGGAAACCTCTACATGGGTATATTTTTAACATTGCCTTTTGTCTGACTAAAGAGTATGGGCTAAAATTTTGCTCTCATTCATGCATAGCAATCACAAATAGACCATGGTATCATCTAACTTCTCAAATCTTATACTTTGTTTTCAGAATATGTGGGCAGAAAAGGGGAAAGACTGCAAGTGAATTATTCCCTTCCCTCAATACAGAATAATCCTCTATTTGCTGACATCAACCTCTGTCAAGCAACCAGGCTGAACTCTCTAATAACACCACCTCCCACCATCTGCTCCTGCATCCCATACAAATGATCCATATACCCTCTCAATGTGACCTGCTTCCTCTTCTGCTGCAGTGCTCCCAACCCCTGCCTGTACTCCAGCTGTTCTTTTCAAAATGCTGACAACTATTTCCAATGTCTCCTGGCTGGCAGGAAATAACTGATGAAAGTTTGACTGCAGAGTAACCAGGTAGTAGATATATACTTACCAGCCCAGAGGTTAAACTAAGTTAGTGTATACCCTAATCTTTCGCTTTCGGCAGCAACAGTTGACAGCTAACATTAAAAATACAGGGATTTGTAAAGACCTAACATCCACTGTTGAACACAGCTTAAACAGTTTATTCTTCAAGTTACTGAAGAGCACTACCAAAATGACCATATGAAACATACAGCTCAGGAAATTAGGCTAAAAGCAAAACTACAGATTAATCTCACATTTCTTATCTCAAAATCATCTTAGAATCTGCTTAGTAGGCAGATATTTTTTGTCTGTTCTCTTTTGCCACTGTATTTGAAAGATTGTTCATTTCAGCATGATGTATAATTCAGCTTTCAGTATTTTCTTAGTTTTACTTACATCTGCATATTTTTTTGTAGATCCCATTCTTTACTATGTAATGTGTGTATACGTGTTTTTAACGCTCCTCAGTTCTTATTTATTATATCACATTACTTAATAATGCTGGCCTTTTCCATCCTTTACATTTAAACAGCAATGGATTTCAGTTACAGTCTGTTAAAGTATTTCTTAAATATTTGCAACTTCTCCTCAGTACATTTGCCATGCATTACATAATTCTTTAAAAAAATCACACAAAGTTCTTTACATTGTTTCAACATAGCCCTTCTACAATTAAAAAGAAATGAAAAACGTATTGTATACTTTTCTCGAAGTGCTTACCTGATTTTAAATTCTAATACTGTTTTATTTGAGTTTGCTATAAATTATGGTGTTAATTTTGAGTGAAAATCTAATTCACAAAGGTCAAATAATCAAATTGTTTGCATTTTTTCCTGATTGTGAGGCTACAGATTCTAGATAATATAAATTCTATCCTTTTTCATATCACATACTATTTAGGAAATATTCTTTGTGAATATTTTTAAGTATCCAACACAATTTATCAATTTTTATATCAGTGCACTTTTCAGTGATTTTAAAATGGGAAGAAACACCAGAAAATGAGTTACAGTAGTATGTAAGACATTTTTATCACAGTATCACAGTATAGCAAGGTTGGAAGAGACCTCAAAGATCATCAAGTCCAATCCATTACCACAGACCTCAAGACTAGACCATGGCACCAAGTGCCACGTCCAAACGTGCCTTGAACACCTCCAGGGACGGTGACTCCACCACCTCCCTGGGCAGCCCATTCCAGTGGGGAATGACTCTCTCGGTGAAGAACTTTCTCCTCACCTCGAGCCTAAACCTCCCCTGGCACAGCTTGAGACTGTGTCCTCTTGTTCTGGTGCTGGTTGCCTGAGAGAAGAAAGCAACCTCCTGCTGGCCACAACCACCCTTCAGGTAGTTGTAGACAGCAATAAGATCTCCCCTGAGCCTCCTCTTCTCCAGGCTAAACAATCCCAGCTCCCTCAGCCTCTCCTCATAGGGCTTGTGCTCGAGGCCTCTCACCAGCCTCGTTGCCCTTCTCTGCAATTCCATTTCTATTTTGTATGAATCTGTGTCTCCTCTACATGGTTTTAATACAAGTATTATGAAAAATCATAATTCATCTACAGTAAGTGTACATTACCCTGAATGAAAATTGTAAGACTAAGAAATCTGCACTTCTATATGAAAAAATAAACCCATGAAAGTCATGCAGGAAATGTGTCAAAATTATTAACCCATTGTCATGCAGTAGTCTAAATGTAAAAATTCAAATTGAACAAAAAACTTATATTTTTATTCTATCAGAAACTATCTATTCTGTATTTGTTGCCCAATACCTCTGGGGTTTGTGTACACTAAATCTTTGTTCTTTTGTAATCAAATCATACAGCTGATGAGTGTTGCCTCAAGGTTCAAGAAAGTAAAATCCAAGTCCTAGACTCATAGTATCTAAGATTAACTAGATTAACTTGCTCAGAATGCACTAGCTGAGAACACTTGTGAAGTCACAGTTCATTTTCCAGGCTGAACAGAGATGAATCTCTCCATAGGAACACTGACCACAGCCCTGAAGCTTTTCAGGATAGCCTGATTCAGCTGTTTCCTTGTTAAGCCCTCATAGCGTGAATGTAGCTGTGATAAATGTGAACACAAAGAGAACATTATTTAAGATTTATTTCACAGTGCATGGTAACTTTTATTTTTGCTATTCTTTTTAAGCTTCTCCATCCAGGCTTTTACATTCAATGACTTAGACCTGGAAAAGTCAATACCTAATTAATCTTGTCTTATAAAACCTCAGGTTCACCACATAACTATTGAAAAGAAATACACTGCCTCTGTAAAAAAAAACAAAAAAACAAAAAATAATTCAGCAAAAGGTCTGATGTGTATAATTTAGCTGTTTTTGGAGGAGGTTATAAAATGCCATGGGTTTGTCATTGATAATTTTATAATAACATTCCAGAGACAAACAGCTACAGCCATCAAAAATGCTCATTTATTGTAACGAGAATTACTCACCACTCTTTCTGATAAAATTAATTTACAAGGTCAGATTTCAGTTGAGACTATGCTACTAGACATTCAATTAAGCTTTAACCTTGAGCTTTAAGGAAAAATGCGTGCACACTCACTCATCAAGGGGAAACCTCCTACTCAAGGGTACTCGAGATACATCCTCACCAAAGAGAGAGTGAGGATTCACTCAATTCATGGAAGCATCCTTAGATGACATCCCATTCCAAGGGGACAGGATTCAACTGCCAGGTTTCTTGCTGCATGGAGACCAGCTCAAAATATCTCTGTAGTGGCAGTCTACTTATATTCTTGTCAGAAGTGCACTTGGTCAGTTCTAACTAGTTGGAGGGCCAAGGCCACAGAACCACAAAAAAGCAGGATAGGATTCTGGGTCCAAAGGCACCAGCTAATGTCTGAGAGAAGGCAAGCTGATATTTATCAGCTTCTAGCAAGACTCTAGCAACCCTCAGTCCTTTGTCAGGTGTCTGTCAGAGGGGTTGTACCTGTCACAATCTTCCCCATGACCACAGTCACAGCTTGACTGGTTTCCTTGGCGTTGTAATATCGTCACCTCTTGCTTCCAAATTTAAAAGAGAGTGAAGTCTTGGTGGGGTTTATTGATCATTGTAACTTAGCACTTTTAATACCTGACACATGAACAATTTTCAAGGGAGACACCATTTACCATTAACAATGATTTCTTGACCACACATCAAATATATCTTATTTCAATACAAGTAAAGTATTTGTAACCACAATCACCATTACAAGAGAGGTCCAAATATATCAAAACTTTCCCCACCACTTAGTTCCTGGTATAACAATAATTGCTCTGAGTTCTTCTGCCACTTTCTTCATTTCGTTGTCTGGTCCTGAAATGACATTATGTTCAGGATGTGTATGCTGCACCAATGACAGTGTTTCAATCCCATAATTCTGCTATCTCTTTATAAACTCAGGGCCAGGTCAGCTTGCTCTCCTTTACTCCCCCTCCAGTCTTGTGTCTGGCTGGAACTGCTTTATCAGGACAAACATGTAAGGAGTAGGCCTGATTTGGTGCCTCCAGAGACTGTATTTAGGCCTCTTGGATGGCAGAGGCATGGGGGAGGGAGTATTGGAGCACTGGGGACTATAGATTTAGTTTTCGGTTGGGTGAAAATTCAAAGGAGTCACTATGGATGTTGAATCTGCTTTGTAATTTCTGTCTGTATCTCTCTCTCTAAATATAATTCTGCTTTTTTTCTCCAATTCATTTGAGAGCTTCATTCTGTTGCCTCTTTAAAACTATGACGCCTCATTACAATATCATCATAATGTGAAAAAACACATTTCCTATCTATAAAACCTCCCTACCCCTATAAGCACCTTAACCTCTAAGCATGTGCTGCAAATTTAAGGGTATTTGTATCTTTAAGATGAAACAAAAAAACCCCAAAAAGCTAAACAAAACCAAAGAAACACAAAGAAAACAAACACACAAAACATGAAAAAAATAAATCAGAGGCTAGTTGATAGGTGTTGGAATGAGACATAGATAATATACTTTACTGTACAAATTATATTTCAACCAGTGTGCTAGCTTTGTGCAATTATCATGTAGCATCTCTTGTCTCCGCAGAATTGCACAGAGCTTTGCACACAGGTAAAGAATAAAGATTTGGCATCGCAGGTGCAACTGTCTTCACCCTGTGCGATCTTCTCTCATACATGCCTGACTCGGTTGTGGGATTTCACGAGGCAGGAATTATAAAATATGCAGTTATTTTTACTTCCGGAAAGCCCCACCCACAACTGTCTATAAAATATTAGTTAAGGTTCAGAAATTCCGTCGGGAAAAATCTTTCACAAGGATGCTTACAGGGAATTTAGTAATTCAGGAAAATCAGGAAGCTTGGAAAGGTTGCTATAAGAAATAGCTTTGCTGGACTTACAAACAAAGGTAGCCTGGAGCCCTAGGGAACGTCTGCGGTACTCACGGCAGTGGAGTAGGAATTTGGCGATAGTCCCTTGGCTCCTTGTCGGCAGTGTTTGCGGCAGTGCCTTGAAGTGTAGATCGTGGGGCAGCAGAGGGTGAAGCTCAGGCTGCTCGGCCGCTTACCCACGATTGCGGCAAAGGCAGGTCCCTTCAACAGGCAGGCAAGATCTGACGGTCGAGAGCGGGGACTGTGCCTTCTCGTCACCGTTCTTGCAGATGCCCCTCAAGGACCGCCTCAAGGACCGACTCCAGGTCTAAGTCAAGGTCCGAGTCCAGGTCCGTGGCTGGCAGGACCGTGGCTGGCAGGACCGTGGCTAGCAGTCCGTCTTAAAGCCCCCTCGAAGTCCCCGTAGCAGTCTCCGGCAGTCTGCTCCAAGTCTCTCAGTCTTCAAGTCTCCAAGTCTCCCAGAGTCCCCCAGCGTCCCCTAGAGTCCCCCAGATAATGTGTCCCATTGTCATATATATATGCTGGGGCGAGTTGCTCTCCCCTGTTCAAGCCTGCGGGGGTGGAGTAGGTACTTGACGCCTACTCCTTTCACATTCCAAACCAGAGGTGGGGTGGGGAGCAGAACAGTTTCACACTCCATTCAAACCTTCGGTGGGGCAGGGACTTGGGTGTGCCCCACCACAATGCCCTAGATACATGCAGTCTTTTGTACTCTCTCTGTTAGCTCAGATAATCCTTCCACTCTTATAATAGCAGGTTACTGACTTTCTTTGAGGTGCAAACTCTCAGCCCAATAAGCTGTTTGGGACATTATTAACTGCTTGCCTGCCAGTCCATTGCTCAGAAACACTTCAGGTCTGCAAACCCTTGCTGTCTCATCATCACTAAGCAATAGCCAATTGTCCTCAGTTGAACGAGACACCAAAACTCTCGGTTTCACCTAGGTTATATAAAAATCTGTGCTGGAGCACATTTAGCTCTGATGCTGACCAGAATGTTGTATGGACAGTAGTTCTGATATTCCCACCTCATGGCTCCATACACATCTCTGTTTTACTAACAGGTCACACTGCCTTTTACTCAAATTTGTCTATGTTGTCACCCAGGGTTAGTATGTTAACTTTAAGAGCAACAGAAGATTTTTTTTTGGGGGGGTTTTGCTTGGTTGGTTGGTTGGTTTGGGTTGTTTTTTTTGTTTTGTTTTGTTTTGTTTTTTTAAATTGCCAGAAGCTCAAGCAACATTTGTCAACTTCTTTGCTCTTTAGCTCTCTCTTCAAATATTATGCTTTAATTTCATAACATTTTGGAGTAATCCTGCACCTTACCTAAATGAATGTCTAGGAAGGTACACATAGCTCCTTTATCTGTGACGCTCCAAAACCTGGCAGGATTTTGTTAATGTGTTTCCATGAGTTCTACAGGGATAATCTATTTCTCCCTCTGCATTTTAAGTCTGGGCCAGAAGATACACAGTTGTACTTTTGCAGTACTTCCCCTTTTAACATCCCACTGATTACACCAGACAGCTAGAGCCACCAAAATATGGATTTATTTTAACCAGAATTACCCAGCACTCTATTAATTAAATTTACAACTCTGGATTTCAGTTGGGAATGTACTACTACACAACCGATTAAACTCTAACCTTAAGCTTTAAGGAATATTCTTTCTAGAAAGAAAGTGTATGTGTGCACCTCTCACTCAAGGGTACCCGAGATATATCCTCACCAAAGAGAGTCCATGGAAGCATCCTTAGATGGTAAGCCATTCTAAGGTGAGAGGACCTGACTATCAGGTCACTTGCTGCATGGAAACCAACTCAAACTGTCTCTGCAGCAGCGCTTCATTTTCACCCTACATCAGAAATGCACTGTGGTTAATTCTCGCTAGTTGGAGGACCAAGCCCACAGAACTACAAAAAAGCAGGATAAGATTCTGGGCCCAGAGGCACCAGCTAATGTCTGAGAGAAGGCAAGCTGATATTTATCAGCTTCTAGCAAGCCTCTAGCAACCCTNCCATGGAAGCATCCTTAGATGGTAAGCCATTCTAAGGTGAGAGGACCTGACTATCAGGTCACTTGCTGCATGGAAACCAACTCAAACTGTCTCTGCAGCAGCGCTTCATTTTCACCCTACATCAGAAATGCACTGTGGTTAATTCTCGCTAGTTGGAGGACCAAGCCCACAGAACTACAAAAAAGCAGGATAAGATTCTGGGCCCAGAGGCACCAGCTAATGTCTGAGAGAAGGCAAGCTGATATTTATCAGCTTCTAGCAAGCCTCTAGCAACCCTCAGCCTTTTGTCAGGTGTCTGTCGGGCTTTTTTGTTTCAGAGTGGTTGTACTTGCTGTAAGTAATGTTGCAAATTGTTTGAAAAAACATTTAGTGAAGATAAAGTGATACTGTATGACTGTAAAGGAAAAGAACACTTACAACCAATTAAGGTAAAATACAGTAGTTCAGAAAGAAAGAAAATAACACTTAATTTTGTTGGCTATGTAAGAAATATAAGAAAATATAACTGATTAAACAAACCTCCCAAAACATTAAAACTGTATTATCTGCCTTATTATATATGTATTTCAAAATAATAAACTCATCTTCATGCAAAAATGCATGTGTGAATAAAATTGAGTACAAATATTATTAAAGCCATCAGCTAAAAATGAAATATCTCACATGATAATAAAAGACCCATTCATAAGTTTTCTGATTTTGGTATAGAAAGTTTATTATGATTTTCCAGTGGTCTTCTGATGAAGACTCATGGAATTCTTCCTAAAACACCTCAATGTCAATGTACTCAATGAGTTTCTAACAGATTTTAAGTTAAATCAGTTATACAATCACTGAATGACATAACTTCTTGATCACAGATTGGACTCAAGCTAAGCATATGTCCTTACAGAAAACAGGATGAGATACTTAATGTCTATCCTCTGATACTCTCACAGTCAAGTAGATATTATAGGTTCATACAGTATTCCTGTTCCAGTCAGCTAATCACAGATGCCTGATTACCTTTATGCCTTCAGTTCTGAAACAGGCACTTAGGAGTTACTATTGCTTTCTCCTGGTTATGGACAGTACCTTACTCACTTCGCTGTCTCTTCTTTATATACAATCATAGAATGATTCAGGTTGGAAGGAACCTTTAAAGGAGAGGTAGTCAAACCCCTTCACAGTGAACCAGGGACATCTTTGAGTACATTAAATTGCTCATACTCCTATCTAATCTTGAATATTTCCAGGAATGGATCATGTGCTGGATTTCTGGGAAACCTGTTTCAGTATTTCACCACCATTATTGTAAAAAATTTCTTCNAACAAGAATAGGAACTTTCTGGAGGCCTTTGAGTAAAAAGTAAATAAAAAAAAAAA
>WBNM01006559.1:32603-71336 GCA_013399055.1 Ramphastos sulfuratus | reverse complement strand
CCCTCTGATCATCCTCATGACCAAGGGCAAGGGAGTTTTAACCATTCTGAATACTGGAACTGATATTTCCCAGTAGAAATGTTATCACAGTGCAGCAACCCTTTCCCATAGGAGTATGCCCCAAGACAGTGATCTAATTCCACAAAAATAATTTAATCTCTGTTCATGGCAGAGCTCAAACCATGTCCTTACATGTTCTGACACATCTGTTTCATAACCCAGTGACCTGACACATAGATCTTATAACTGATGGCATCACTTTGTTGCCTGACTTCAGAAGAGCACTGCTGGAAGGCTGTCAAAGCATATGCTGACAAGAAAAAGGGCTACTTTTCACTATAGTTCAGCTAATTTTCATCTAAGACCAGGTGTGGAGACAGAAAGCATGAGTTTTCCAGTGTATAAACTCAGAGGGAAATACCTGCTTGTTGGCACTGAATCACCTCTGGTTCATAGAAAGCTGGGGTGAAATGGGGTTTTAGTGGGGATGGAAGAAGTTAGACAGGTGGTCTTCCCACTAGAGCTGCTAAGTGCTGCATAGGATTTCTGCTTCCAATTGAAGACTGGCCCCAGTTAAGAGATCCCAAAGTTGATGTCTGTTCTCAGATGGTTTGGTGAGCCTGTTAGTTCAGAGCAGGAGTGAAATCTGGTGCTTTATGAAAGATGACTGTGTGCAGTTTGGGACCTGCCAGCGGTTCAAGTTGCAGTGCTGATCCAAAGCACAACTGTTTTTCTTTGAAAAAACTACAAGGCTTGACATGTTAGGAAGCATTTCAGTACTGAGAAGGTGGTCAAACAGACTTCCTAGAGAGGTGGCTGATGCCCCAAGTCTGTAAGTGTTTAAGGGCATTTGGACAATATCTTTAGCAACATGCTTTAACTTTTGACAGCCCTGAAGTAGTCAGACAGCTGGGCTAGATGATCGTTGTAGGTCCCTTCCATAGTCTAGTCCTGTCCTGTTCTATTCAGTGAAGAAATGAAAGTAATTTAGCTGCTGCACCTCTTCAAGCTTGTGCTGGTATAATTTAAGGGAGACTGAGGGGACAGGGAGGCAAATGCTAGGCACTGAAGAAAAGCCTGGATGTGGTGTTGGTGAAAGCACGGACTGGCTCATACCTCTGCTCTGCCTGTTTCCTGCTCGGTAAACACAACCGTACTTTGATGTCCTGAAGTGTGAACAACCACTGGTAAACAAAGCAAAGGGTGGATTCCTCTGCAGTTTGGTTTGGATGGGCTGCTTTGCAGCCCAGGTTTATTCAGCGTTGATGAGTGAGCAGATCCCATGAGTCACATACCTGATGTGAGGCTCAGAGAGGGCAGGGCACTGCCGTGGAGAATGACCATGGTACCAAGAATGAGCTACAGCTGCTCTTGTAGAGCATAGGACCCATTTGTCTTGTTTTTTTCTTCTGTAATGGGTGCATTACTAGTATAAAAAAAACAACATTCTCCCTGCCTCCCCAGGGAATTTGTGCCTAGCATCTTGTCCTGTTATTGAGCTGCTCTCTGGCCGTAGACAAAACCTCTGTGAAGTGGAAAGCCTGTACTTAATTCACCATGTTGATGTGATCTACAGCTCAAGATCCTTGGATGAAAGACTTAGAGCACTTTAATTACCATTATTGGTACAGACATGTTTTACTATTTGAATATCAGTAAGTCCTTTGAAGAAGTCATTGAGGCTGCTGGAGTCAAAGTCCTGATTTATATCAAGAATTTTTCTTACTGTTCTTTTTCTTCTGGTGGGCTGTGTTTATTATCTCTTTAGATTACTGTTAATCTAGGAAAGAGATCAACAATCCAATACAAAGTAAAGCAACTTGAAAGGATGTAATTCAAATCCAGAAAAGAACAAAAATGACAATAATTAGGGTGAAGCTCTGTTTGATTCTCCCCTCATCCTTAAAGCACACTGTTGTGCTAAGCTATCTTTGTGTTTGTGGTCTATTGAAGATGATCTACCACTGTGAAGCTCGTCACATCCTTGCCCACAAAACATGATGAATTTGAGATCAAGGTGAACATGGATTTTTAAACTTAGCTCAGCAGATCTTCTGCTACAGATCCAGATCTTCCTTTTCTGTGAAGCTGGATATTTCTTGACAAGTTTTTGTTTGTTTGTAGTACTGTAACTGCTAATCTGCTCTTCACTGGGAGGGATGAACAAACAAGCAGCACTTGAGATTTATCTACTATTCTCTCTCTTCAAGCTGCGAGAAGTTAGGTGATTTGGCTAAAAAGGGATTTGCAGTCCTCTTCAGTGCCCTGAGGCTAGGAGAGATAGGAAGTTGGGGCTGGGAGGTGAGGAGTGGCTAGGTGATAGCAAAGGTTTCCTCCCCCTCCTTGATATATTAACATGTCCTCTCTAAGAGCTGCTTGGCTGTGGGCTTTTCTTTGCTAGATAGGGTCAATGAATTCAGAACTAGGATTGTCAGATGGGAGACCTATAAGATTGCCTTTCTTCTCTTACAACAGAATTTTGGGGCAAATCATTAATTGCTAGAATTAATAATTGATTCAGCATGGGCTGTCTGACAGTCTGCTATCATCTAGGTTTTGGGCAGCTCTGCAATCTCTGTGTTTTGGAAGCTGCAGTTCTTTGCCTTGATGAAGGACGGTTTTCCAACCCTGCAGCAGCTGGACCTCTGAAGCCTGTAGGCAGAAAGGGCAATGTTTTAAATTTCATGGGTTTTTTTGTCATTATGAGTAGTTATTTTCCATCATTTGTGAAACCCCCTACCAGCCAAACAAGTCATTGCTTTTTCCCTGGGTTACATGAACTTATGTCTTAGCCTCAGTTTCTTCTCCACCTTCTTGGGAGGCCACTGTGAAGAGGGCCGGTTTTGGTCTCTTTTTGAGTCAGATTAGATGCTAAACTGTTTGGAAGGGGAAAAAAAAATCACTACCTAACAAGCCAAAGGTAATCTCAAGGGTATTCATTTACACAAACACATCAACAAACTAGGTTGAACTTTGGTTGTTCATTTACCTTGTTTTTTAACTTCAGGTTTAATTTTCGTTCTATTAAATCATGTTAAAATAGCTTTCAAATGTCCTAAGGACCTGCTGTAGTCTCTAGGCAATAGTTTGAGAAATTAATTGCTGGGGCAAGGTGCTGGGAAACCCCTGACTTTTCCTGTGGAGATACCAAGGAAGACTTGGATAGCAATGGGATGTTGTGACTGACCCTCAGTCCGTGTGGGTGCTGATGAATCTGGGATTAGTCATGTCTCATTTTCTTGAAAAACAAGTCACATCTTTTTCTCCTGGCATAATGACCTGGGGTTTCTCCCCTTCCTATCCTTCTCAGCTGGACAGGAGAGCTCCTGGCATCCTTCCCATCTCCCACACAAGCTGAATCAGAATGGTCAAAGTTCCAGCACATGTTACTTTAAAAAAAAAAAAAAAAAAAAAAAAAAAGTGTGTGTGTGCCTGCATGCAGATATGTGAGTGTAAAAACTTCGTATATGTATGTGTGCCTGTGGGTGAACAGGACTGAATGTGACCTGACAGGAATAAAATGTGTCAGTGTGAGTGGGTGGCAAGGAAGGATGTGTGCAATGTGAAGGTAGCATCAACTGAGACTGGTAGAATGCTTTCAGATGGACTTTTGATTACTTTTTTGTTTTTTTTGGTTTTTTTGTTTTTTTAACCAAAGTCTTCATTTTCTATGAAGATGTGTAAATAATTAATTAATAGAGAAAAAGAAGACATGCTAGTGGGAGTTTTGAAAAAGTCAAAGAACTTTGATTTTTTCCAACCAGCTCCAGCTGCAGAGGATTGAGCTGAGGAATAGAAATAAGAACAAAGGAACTGGAAATTAATCAAGGAAGGAAGGAGAAACTGCCTTGAGAAATGCATGGAGGGAAATGAAGAGAGCAAATTAAGAAAAGGTGATGGAGAAAGAAGCCAACCGAAAGAAGCAGTGAACCAAGGGAGCAAAAAATTACTTAGTGAATATTTTAGTGAAAAGAAGTAAAAAACAAAAAATAATCAAAGCAGTGAAGAGAAGGAGAAAGAAAAGTGCTCCAAGGAATGTGTCTCAGATTAAAGGGAAAGTAAGAGCAGTGTGAGTGCTGCAGGACAAGAGGAGGACAAACAGTTAATCATGTTTTATGTGTGTCTGCATGTAAAGGTACCTAAGTGCTGACATCCAAGCAGCTGTTAAATCATGTTGGAGAGTGTTTTTAACACCCCGGAGATCTGCCAAACAAAGCTGATAGTTCAGTATCCTGCCGTGCTCGTTGTGTCCCCACAGACTCTGCCTTATGGCTTGCAGCCAGTGACAACCTTGAGACCCTTTTTCCTTCCTGGATGTTGTCCCGTGCTCAGTGCTGGGCTTTCACCTGCTAATCAGAGTTCGCAAATTGGATTTCAGTGTTACAGCTCTGATCTGGCCTGACCTGTTGTTAATCAAGGAGCAGGATTTTCAGCTGGTGTACTCAAAGCTGCTCTCTCCTGCGCCTTGTCTAGTCATTTGTATGGCAGCACATTGCAAATTACAGCCTCAGTGTGAGCTTCTGGTGATGTGCTGCCATGGCAGGTGTCCCAGCTCAGTATTGGTAAGTGCCGAGACTGGATTTTAGTGCTTAAGTTGTGCTATTTTAATGCCCTGTGGTCACTTCTCACTTTCACGTGCATTTGTGCTGATGGAAATTCCTGTTTTCCTGTAAAAGGAATGAGAATTACACTGAAGTTGTTACCTCTCCTCATCACTTACATACAGCTTTTCCATCGATCTTTGAGTCTATTCAATGTGAAGATGAGTTTACTGCCACTAGCAGAAGTAGTGGGAGGTCACCCATGCCTGCTGTCCCTGAAGAGTGCAGCAGTGTCTCCAGGATCCTGGCTCCCAGATGGTGTTCTTTCCCCAGTGCTCAGAGGCCAGCGATTGATCCAGAGGGAATTTGTGGTTTTGTCATTGTGATTGTTGAACGGTCAAGCTTCTGCTTTTCTTCACTTGGCAACTAAGCAGTGATGCCTTGAATTTCTTGGTCATGGAAGCTGAAGAGTAGGTGTATAATATAATGAGATGTTGGGATACATCCTGCTAGATGAAGTGGATCTGTTGTTGCTTCCAGCAAGACTATCCCATGACAACTCATCTGCAGAACAGAGCTGAGCTGTCAGCAGTTCTGCTCATTTGTCTCATTTCCCTCTAAGTTTTTGTCCATGCTCACAGATGACATCCCATTCTTTCCCTTGGATCCAACTACAGCATTGCCTACCAGCAAGAGTAGTGTTCCTTCTTAGAAGACATCCAACTTACTTACTTACTTAACACAGCAGCGTAAGACCATCCTCCATCGTCTCCATATGAAGAAGTCATGTACCACTATTACCAGTTACAGTCATAGAATCATAGAATCATAGAATGGTAAGGTTGGAAGGGACCTCAAGGATCATCTACCTACCCCCCGCCATAGGCAGGGACACCTCCCACTAGTACAGGTTACTCAAGGCCTCGTCCAACCTGACCTTGAACACCTNCTTGGGATTGTGCCTACCCAAGTCAGTCAGGTACTCTGTGCTTAGTACAGAGACAGGTCCAGCTGCAGAAGGTTTATTTTGCTGCAGAAGGTGTTTGAGGTTTGTTTTGTCTTTGTTAGAGGTGCAGCTTTTGTGGCCAAAGCAATTATTTTTTTTTTTTTAAATCTTAGTGTTATATGCTTTCCCTCTGGCCATGAAAGAGTTGCCTCAGGGAGCCATGGTGAATGTATTGATCACACCAATCACAACATCTTCTGGTCTTAAAGTTTCAGGCAGTAACTTTTAAAGGTTAAATTGAATTCCTACCATGCCTCTGAAATAATGCTTTCTGGGTTTTAATCAGGTAACTGACTCCACTACTCCTTGAAGCAGCACTTTTGCTGGTGATGAATCCACTGTGAGGGAGGCTGGACTGTATTGCTCTGTAACAAATATCCAGCACTGTTACAACCAGAATGTAAAAGAAAAAAATCAAGAAAAGAAAGGAGGCCTTTTGGGCAATACAGGCAAAGGTTTTTGCTTCTTAACATCCACAGACATTTGAAAACTCTTAGATGATTTTAGTTACTGTGGGTAGAGAATGTAGCACATGATGTACTCTGCCGACAGGCTGGTCTCAGCACACAGTGGTGTGAGCAAGTCTATTCCAAAACTAAAGCCTTTCCTTACTTGCATGTGGCATGATTCCACTGATAGCCCTTTTCTTAAAACCCAGCTGGTGGCAAGTAGAAAGAAAATCAACTGTAACAGCTCCTTAGTGATACGTACACCCTCTGGACACCAGTCTTGTCCAGCTCCCCAGAAACAGGAATTTACATTGTTTTGACCACTGTATGTTGAAAGTAAGCAAGTTATTGGCAGTGGGTACCCATGCGAGAGTGAGAGACTTCCACAGAGAACAGTTCCACATGATTACCAAATAGCACATGCTTGGTAGAATTGCTTTCACCCCCATTTAGGTGTATCAAGTGAAGCTGCTTCTTCAGTGTATGCTGGGCAGTTAGTTGCAAGCCCTAGCAGTCTCAGTATGCAATATTTTCCTTCCAGGCTAAACTCAAAGTTTCCACTGCTTAGTTTTAATGCATTTTGTTTCTGGTTCATCATCTGATGCTACATGTAGAATTGAAAAATAATATTAACAGTCTTTTTGCTTTATTTGTAACAAAGCCTACACAAATTTAATCTGTGATTGTGGTTCTCTAAATCCCTCCTCACAGTGGAAAGGCTTCAGTGTTTGTACACTTGGAAATCAACAAAATTACTTACTATGGTTTCATGTACAGAGGAGGCGGAGCTGAGCGGTTAGGCTCTCGATCTCTTTTTAAGTTTGCAGAGTCAGCAGCAGAATGTTTTGTTCCTTTCTGTGCTGGTGCAAAATCAGAGTGGCGTGATGGACTGGAATAATTCTGGCTTCAGCTTATCATTAACTTCAAGGGATTTACTCCACACTTTAATCACTCACTGCATGCATAGTCTGACCCGGGAAGAGGCATAAAGCATAAATCAGTGCTGGATTTGGTCCTGAGCCAGTGCTGGTGGGAGAAGTGCTTTTAATGCGTTCGTTATTTCTTAGATAATGAACACTCCTACAGAAAGAGGCCTGTATGGTCTATCAAACATTTGCTTTCAACTTTTGATCCTCCCTGAAGAAAAAACTCTGCACGATGAAGCGAGGGAGTGAGTTTGGGCCTCTTGCGTGCAAGGTTACAGCATGCGAAGTCGCTGGGTTTGACTGTGCCTGTGTTCTGTGGGTGGAGAAGGCAATGCTGAAAACACTCAGCTCAGTAGGACTCTTTGAGAAGGAGAGAGAAAATTACTCTTTTATTATAAGGTTCTCCAAATGATCTCTGAGAAAATGTGATATCATTCATATGCATTGCCAAGCTGGAGAGACGCCGTGCATCTTGGCAGCCATCTAGAGCTAACATACAATTCCTTTGGGTTGGTATGGGCTTTATCAGAAACGGCTCCATATGCAGTATTTACATAACTGTGGCGGAGTGTGAGAATAAACACAGCTGTGGCATTGCCCTAAATATTTCAGTTCAGAGGGGAATTAAGGGAACTTTATCACCGAACTGCAGATAAACAGAAGTCAGGGAGCGGTGGTCAATTTAGGCAAGGAACAAATCAAAGCTACAATGGATGGACTGCTGGAAACATTAAAGTGCTGTAGAGTTGGAGTTTACTAAGGGCACTTTTCAGAAAAGATGGAAATGCCAGCAGTCAGCTGTTACAAAAAAAGCAGCATCCAAATGGACTGGTGAATCAGAGTGGCGCAGACCAAAGGACAGAAGAGGGAAGAGTTTATAGGGACATGGTGCTTTCAGAGTCTTGAGTGAAGTCAGAACCTGTGGGTTTCTGGGAAAATGTTAAGTTTCTTCTCCATCCCATCTGCTTGCAGAGACAGGAGTCCTCGATCTCTAGTGGAAATCTGCAATCTGGGTTTCCTAAAGGTAGTTTAGTGCCCAGACCTTACAGCAATAAGCAGTAGCAGAGTTTAGGCAGTTGAGGATTTTGACTTTTGTTCTAAAGGTAGGAATAAAAAAGGTGCCCTACATAGCAACTTGCACAGGAGCAGTGCTCACTGATGTAATCTTGGGGTGGAGCAGTGTTGTGGATAAAAGGATTCAGTTTCAGGGCTGTCAAAGCAGCATTTATTTCTGTTTCAAACTCACTTTTGAGAAGCACAACATGTGTTGTCCAATCTTCCTGTCACTCCGCTCAGAGGACATGGTAGATTTTCTGCAGTCTATCATGGTAGATTTTCTTGTTAGTGCCTTGCCACCAAACTTTGATGGCTGACAAGCAGTCCCTAAAATAGCCACATCAGAAGTCACTGGGGGTTGACAAGAATATTTTTGGAAGCATGGTGCAGTATGTGTGTTTCTATATGTACACTGGAATACGTACATTGATATCACAATAGAATATCTGTATTAGAATATATATAATGTAGAACCTGTTAAACATAACTGTTAAGAGCTGTCAAAGTGTTCAGTATTTTAGGGGATGGAACCCTTGTTCAAACATATAAATAGCCACCATCAAGAGAAGTACACTTTGATGAAGGCTCAGGTAGCAAAATACCTGTTTGTATGTTAATCCACCTGCTCTAACGAAGAATTTACCAAATTGGAGGGAAAGAGGTTGCCATTTGGAAGCTCTAGACAGTGTATTTTTAAACCAAAGCCTACTGCAATTCCAGCTTCAAAAGAAATTACCCAAGTTTGCTGTTCCCTTGCAACTGAAAAAGCAGCACATTCTTCTGAGGGTTTCTCATCCTCGTTCAGCACTTCGTTTCCCACATGACACACAGCAAGGTGGGAGTTCCCTTGTAGAAGCACAGCCTTTGTAAAGAGCATTGTTTTGCACAATCCAGGCAGTGCATGAACATTTTTCAAAACCAGCACAACGCTGCTGTGCTGTCCAAATAATTTTTGTCTTTAAAGGGAGTATTAAAATGGGAGGAAGAGTGCAGAAAATCCTGAGTGCTGCTCCTGACTCGATACACCTTTCCACTTTTTTTGCTGGTGAAATGGGGATGGTGTCACTGTACTAATTTGTTAAATGATGTGAGATCTGCTGCCAAAAAGCACTCTGCAAGTAAAAAGCAACGTTTCACCAATTATCACAATGTACTTTGAAAATCCAAGTCTTGTGTAAGTTTGTTTCCATTGATAGCTGCCTGTGAGCAATCGGTGTTCAAACAGCAGTAGGAGAGAAGTGTTTCTGATGGAAAGACACCGCAGGGTGTGGTACCTGTGTGTGATGGTGATGATTATTGGATAGAAATGGCTAAATCCTAACTGTCAGAGAGACAGCTTTTTCTTGCAGCTCAGGAAAAAAATGAGAGTGCGAGTGGGAATGTGCCTATTTACAAACATAGTTTTCTTATTCACCAGACCTGCATCACCTGACAAGGAACATCCCTGTTGGTACCTGAAGATTAGTCCTTTGTGCATCCTGGGGAGGCTAAATAAGAGCCTTTATTTTTCAGACAGTACTGAACTCCAGCAGCTCAACTGAGATGTGCATTTTTGTGTTGGCTCAGCGCTTTCTGAAAAATCAACCCACTTTTAAAGCTGTCCAAACAGTGATTTAGGACCCTGAACTGTTCAGCTGCTGAGTTTGGAAAATAATGACCTTTTCTATCTTTAGAGCAATGTCTACATGAAGACCTCCCCATCCCAAAATGGACAAACATGAGGCCAGCAGTCCTCGCTCTCTGAGCCCGGCAGAGCTGTGCAAATTGAGTCGCAGCCTGTTCTAGATTCTGGTCTGGTTTAACCAATTAATTAAAACCTCTTAATTGTTAGTTAAGCTCCAAATTGCTGGATTTTGTAATTGCATAACAAATATTTGCATTACGGTACTGTTTCAAACCTCAACTTGAATAAATTCCACTGAACTAATTAATTTTCTGCTACAGAAAGGAGTCTTTTGAGCGTCCCAGAGATCAGGCAGCAGTACACAGGAGAGAACTACGTGCTGAGGCTCAGATCCCAGATCAAATTTGTGTGGGTCACGTTGAGGGGCAGTCAACTGTACATGTACAATGAAAAGCATAAATATGATATGTTAGTTGAGTGATGGGCAGCAACAAGGGCTTGGTTTTGTAAGTGCTTCATAAAGATAAACTAGACTATGACCCAGGTGGGTTGTTTAACATTCAAGTAAAAGCAGCTCACAAATCTATGGGGAGCACACAAAGTCCCAGTAATAACTAATTACTTTGCTGAAAAGTGAACTGAAATAGCTGCAGCTGCTGCTCAAAACTACTGTTGTTGTTGTTGTTAGAAAAAGTGTTGGCACAGGTCCCATAACCACGATGGACAGGCTTAATTTTAATGGAGACTGTATGTGCTTGTGCATTTCAAACCACAGCAGTGAGGTGGAAGCCCACAGGATGGTCAAGTAAGCATGTTTTTTGGGGAAAAAAAGACTCAAACATCTCTCTTCAGAGGAGTTGGAAACTCTAAAAGATGCCTGCCAGCAGTGGCCATATACAGTTAGGGTTAGCCTTTTCTTGCTGCCACTGTTAGCAGGATCTAAATGGAGCGTTGAGGATGTTGATAACTCCTGAAGAAAACCAAGGCCAGTTGTGGTGGGCTTCTAGTTGCTGCTTAGTGGTCTCACTGAAACCACAAGAAAACTCCTGTTTGGGATGGGGGTGGTTTTCATTTAACTCTATATATGTAAAATAAACACATGGAGAAGCTCCAGGTGTGCCACGATACCCAGCAAACTAAGGTAGCAGCTTACCCCTGGCTTCTCTGCAGCTACCTCCTGTGTAGTTCTGAGTGGTTGCCTTGTTGGTGAATGTTAATGAGTGAATGCTCCTCTGGCCTTTGTATTTGAAACTTCTGTTGATGTGCTAGATTGCCAACACTGGCAAATTCCCTTCTCAAGGATTTTACTGTAAGGACACTAAGGCTTGGTGTCAGGTAATCTTACTGTATTCAGGTGTTGTAAGGTAAGTGGTAGGTCTTGGTATCAGCATACTTATTTTCCACTCATTGCTAACACTGGGTGATGTAATGCATTTAGCTACTTGATGGTGTCTAAGTGAACGTAATGTTTTTCCCCTCCACATTTTTCTAGACTTATTGAAGTTCATTCACCTGATGCCAAGCACACCGTGGTGCTCAGGAGTAAGGATTCAGCTACAGCCCAGGCCTGGTTCAATGCCATCCACTCCAGTGTCAATGAGCTCATCCCCAGGGTGATTTCAGAGGTCAGAGACCAGCTGGGTAAAACAGGGATTGCTGGAAGTCGAGAGATTAGGCATCTAGGCTGGCTTGCAGAAAAGGTAATGAAAACATTCTTATTTTCACTTCTAAGCTTGCTCTCTTTCTCTCTCTCTTTGTTCCTGAATTCAGCCTTGTCTGTAAATGGAAAGGTTAAATGGGGTTCTAGGCTTGATTTAGCTTTCCATGAATGTCTTTCCTCTCTTAATGTGCCACTTTTTGGTGCTTTTGGAAAACAATGATCACCATCAAACTAAAAAACAAACAAACCAACCAAAGAAATTAGAAACATCAAAACTCCCAAACAAACAAACCAAAAAAAACCCCCCAGCCCGCCCCAAAAACTAGAGAGTCCCCTGAGTCTTGACTTCTGTATGCCAGTTAGTAAAGATTTCACTGGGAGATTGAGGTTTTTTGAGCTGCCAAGTTCAAACATGAGTCAGAAAAACTGACACCAGCCTCAAGCTCCCCTGCTGTTATGCCTCCTGTTCACTTCTATGAGATGTCACCTTACTACTCCCAGTTTGGGAAGTAACCAATTGTTTAGTCTATGGTCCACCCCTCTGCTGTGCCTGGCGTTAGGAGCTGGGCATGGTGTGAAGCAGAATGCAGTGTCCCTGCTGTGCTTGGGAGCTTTTCTTTAACTCTGACCCTGTGCTTAAGCTGCTCTTCGTTGAAGGCTGAGCTTGCAGTTGTGACTTTTACCCTGCATGTTGCACAATTTGAGTCTCAAAATACTTCACACCATAGGAGAAAGCTGGTGTTCAGCTCTGAAGTAGTTTGGGATCTATTGTCCTGTTGAAAGCTGACCCATGAATGCATAGAGATGGTATCAATAAGAAATGATCTGGTTTAAAATAATCAGTCTCAGAATTTGTTTCAGGCGCTATATCAACGGGTAAGAGTGGATCTGCTACAGTAACAGCACTAGGATTGTGCCTAGAAATACCTCCTGTCCAGATACTGCCCAAGCAGCCATTCAGAGCATCCCTGCCTCCCCCACTGGGGTGTGCGTAGAGGCTGCCCTCTCAAGCTACATATCCAGCACAACTGTTGAAGGCTGACTGATTGCCCCCCCCCAAAAAAAAGCATACATTGTAGCTCTCTCTGCAGTTCTGTAGGTGAAAATATGGGGAGTTGCAGGTGCCACATTTCTGTCTAGCATATTTAAAGAAGGCACACTGTTAATTTCTAGTGAAATGCAAGTCAGTCCATGTGACTTGTAGTGAGGCAGAGACTGTAAAACCTTTCAGACAGATTTTGTGTGTTTTCCTATCCCTCCTTCCAAGCTTGCAGAACTGTGTGACTTAATGCTGTAGCAAATGTAAAAGTCTGGGAAAATAATTTGTGGGTTAAAACACCACATCACTGGTAAGTAAACTTTAACAGTGTTAAACTGTACAGTGGTGGGGGTTTTAATCTTGTTTTTCCTTTTCTCAAATCAGTTTCTATAAACTTAGGAAAAGTTGAATATAAGAGGCTTTTTCTGCTGCAAAGCACTGCCCTCTAAAAGGGTCACTGCTCTATAGCAGATCATGTAGAGCTTATGTATAAAATACTAAGGGGTCATTTTAAGTGGACACATGGCACGCTTCTGGTTTATGACTTTCCTCTCATTCCAGTTAATGCACAGTATCCCATTTATGCATTTGTTTCTCCTCTTTTTTTCACCTTATGGTCCAAGATCTCATTTCATGTTACACATTACGGCCTGGTTTGAGGTCCTGCTGAATTTAGTGGTGAAACTTGTGTTGCCTTTAATAGGGCCAGGCTGTGGCTCTGTGACTCTATGCGTGTTCCACTGTATTTAGAGTGGCTGTCGTCAAGAATTAGCCATGAAAGATTTGCAGTAACATTTGTTAACCAGAAGTCAACCTTTTTTTTTTTTTTTTTATCCAGTAAGCTAACCATTCAGAGCTGTGCAATAGTGAGATCAAAAATTCTGAGCTGCTTCTCATATCGGAGACCTGTTAAAAGTAGAAAAAAATCACTACATATTAAAACTGACTAAAAAGGGATGTGAAATTGATTTTATTTCATTACTGGTCCATGGGCTGTAAAGCCTAGGTGTAAGAATTGTAATCTGCAAGGTGGGAGAGGAAGGTACATGTGTAAACTATATATATATAGTGTCAGAGGAGGTGTTTATGGCAGCTGGTGAGGTGCTGACCAGAGGGCATTTCCTGGATGCCCCTTATGCAAAACCCGAGTTTGCTAGTGGGAAAACATTGAATTCCACAGTGATTTTTGGAAGCACTCTGGGAATACCATCTTTCTTCTCCTGGGGTGTAAACTTCCCTACCCACATCCACTGCTAGTTGGTTTCTAAACCTCATTATAGTAGCCACAAAATAAAATGTGTGACTTGTATTCCTCCTAGTTTTACCATTAAATTTTGTGGCATGTCTTGCTATTTTTTCCATGGGCTGCAGTGTTTGAACTCCATTTTGAAAAGCATCTTGGAGTGTAACTTTTAAGACTGCTTTTGTGGTATCATATTATGTTACTTACATAGCATATCCTCACAGTTCATTCTCAGCAAAATGGAACAACACTAAGTGAGATGAATCCCTCTGCTTATTTAGAGAATGCAAAATGTAATCCCATAGATATTTCACTGTAATTTGCTGTGATTACTGTCTGCTTTCATTAAGCTGTTTCCTGGTTTGACATTTTTTTATGTGTCTGTGCTCTAAACTTAGCTCTAAACTTCAACCTTTGTGGTACTGCAAAAATAGATTCATTAGTGGAGCCTCCCTCGTGTGGGTAATATTAAAATAAACAGCAGGTTATCTAAGGTACTAAAGTGATTGGGTGCTAACAGGAGTCTTCCACCTTGTGAAACTTCCTTGTGAAGACAACTCTCAATTTATGGTCTCAAAGCATGCAACATCTACCTCAGGTCCACCATCAGGTACTTGGCTGCACCCCAGGGTGGACAGAGAAAGGTTTTATCTGCAAGTGAAGCAGAGCTCTGCATTACTTTAAGCAAGCAAACAGTCATCCTGGCATTATTATAGGTAAGGAGAAAAAAGAGCCAGAAGCAATCATTAGAGATACCATACTCCTTTTTTTATTAAGGCACTAACCTTGTCCTGACCTTGACTGTATGGGAAGAGTTTCTGAAGCCAGCCAAGGGTTAGGGAGTTGCAGTTAGTGGCTAGTGTCCTAAAACTTTTCTGTAACTAAGAGAAATGTCAGGTACTGGTTTGTAATGAAGCGTGTGCTCTCCTCATCACATTTTCTTTCTCCTATTTGTCTTTTCACTTAAGCAAGACCTGTGGGATTAACAAGTGTGCTAAATGGGAAGGAACAGATATCTGTGAGTTACAATCTTTATAAGTCTTTCTGGGTTTTTTTAATGCTCCCTGTACTTTCAGTGGCCAAAGATAAAGAATCAGCTAATAGTGTCATCCTAATGGAGGAGCTTTTCCATGTGTGTGTTAATTTGACCTCTTCTTTCCAGGAATCTTTTCAGTCCTTGTAAAAATGTCTTTTCCAACCCTCTTTTCTCCTACTTTTTCATAGTTCTGCACATCCTGTGCCTTACAGAGTTGCTGAAACATTGCTCCTTTTCTCTTCATGCTTTTCAACCAAGCATCAAATTCCTTCATGAGGAGGAAATTCAGCTGTGCTGGGGAGCTAAAACACTGAGGAAATGGTAGTTTTATCTTATCATTTTGTAATGTCTGTTCCAACAAATCAAGAAGTCATTGGCAAAAGCTTTATTTACATTTTTGCCTCTTTAGTGCAAACATAAAGAGATGTTCTGGCAAAAGTGGTTTTGCAAAGGTAGCTATTGCCAATTCCACAGGTGACCACATGACCATAAGCATGACTGGCTTGGGGCAAGCTGAATCTGTAGCCAGGTAACAAGCTTGTAGCTGGGTCAGGTCAAAAAACATTACAAACCCTAAAACAAAACCCCAAGCTCTTCATCTTTCCCTATCCTTGCTGTGCCAATGATACTTCAATTGCAGGCTTGGAGGGGAGGTGAGTGCTTCTGCAACCAGAGACTGTTCTCCTTTTGGGATGTCAAATATCTAAATGTCTTCTTAAAATGATCTCAAAGCTCCTTTAAGAAACTGAAAAATGGGAGTTGCTTCAAGTTTGTTTTATAATATTTGAAGCTTCAGAAAAACTTCATCTCTGGACTTTTCTCACCAGATCTTAGTGTTTTGATTCCTGCTTGTGTTACTCTGCTTGTGAGGGGCAAGTGGATTGCTGCTCCCACACATCTAGTGTGGGGATCAGAGGGAAGAAAACAAGCAGTATTGGAAGTAACCAAAGTGACATGGTGAATTAGAGTTGTTTTTCAGCTCCTGACAGTATCTCCAAAATGAAAAGTGCTTTAATATATTACAGGCTGTTCAATCCCCTCAAACTTTAGATATCAGTATCATTGTGTTAGAGCTGAAGTGCAAGATGTGTCACAGCAGTGTGATCTTCTTTTTGGTATCAACCTGTACATTGCAGTGTTACATTTATCTTCCTGCTCTCACTCTTATTCATAGGAGGGAGTGATAACAGCAAGATTGTGAGCTGTGCAAGCTGTCTAAATAAGATTTAGGCAAATGACATGAGAGTGTATTTGAGGTTGTTTTTTTTTCCACAGTATGAAATTAAAACATTTCTGGTTTACCATTTCCTTTAGAAGTGTGTTCACTGATTAGCAAAGCATCCAGACAGCAATAGAACAACATTGTTATTCTCATCACAGACAAATGAATTTTCAAAGAACAGGAGAGAAGCTTCAGTCTTCAAATTTTATATAATTTCCTGCTTAAAATGTCTTCCCACAAGAACACCAGCAGCCCATTATGTAATTAAAGCATTTTGCTTTTATTTAACATTATGAATATCTGAGTTTTAACCGCTTCTCTGTGAAGCACAGCAGCTGATAGGCAGGATTTACAAAACCCTTGCATGGTCATGGAGGTTGTTGGGGCTGCCACCATGCCCCTTAGCTCTTCCAGCTCTTCCCTTGCAGTGAGAGCTTCTCTGACTCAACCAGATCAGATAATTACACTGGTAGGGAACTCATTACTTTGAGTGAAAGCATTTGCTTTCTGCAGGTTTAATGACAAATGCAAAGCCCAGTGCAAGAGAAGTCGTGAGAGAGCCTGTGACAAGGAGGAAGGGATTGAGGAACAAAGCTGCCTCATTGAGCAACGTATACTTCTTCAGGGCTAGCTGCCTTGTCAGGCTGTACAGACTACAAACCATTGGGATGTTCAGGAGTATAATCCAGGTTGTACTAATCCCCAGATCTTTGTTCTGGCCCTGGAAAGTACCGGTGCATGTCTAGGCTGAAGCTGCAGCAAGCTTTGTAGTGTCTCTAAACCCCCAGCACAAAGCAGCACGTGGTTTAAACTAACTGCTGGAAACATGGGCTAAGAGAACTATTAACCAAATGCCTTGTTTGTTTGCAAGTAAATCACGTTCCTCTGGTGTGGTGTCCTTTGCAGTTTCTAGTCTCTGCAGGGTTTTTTGTTATTCTTTTCTTTCAGCCTGTTTTCTTTACTACTTATCTGGGCCTCTTTGGTAATTCTACCTGCTGGTAATGCCTAGGAAAAAGAGGCAGGCAATGTGATCCTGGCCTCTTGTTCTGAGTAGTTAGAGAAGAACCCAATGTCTCATATTGATGATACACAGCTGGTCATAATCTTAACATTGAGCTGACCTTTTGGAGACTGCACATACCTCAAACTGGAAAATCTTCTGTGACCTAAATTAGAAATTGTACTTTTAAATCCTAGCTAATTTCTTGCTGTGGAGCACTCACATCCAAACGAGGAATCCTGCTTTTGCCCTGTGTCACATAACCTTGCATCTTATTAATTCCAGAACTTATTTGTTTGCTTTGTAAAACACCACAACAGAGCACTTAATTACATTAACAGTCTTCATTATCTGGGATAACAATCAGACTGTTCTTAGGAAAGACGTAAACCTGAAATAGCAAGGAGAGTAATTTCCTCTCCCAGCTTCAGCAAGGTTCCTCCACAGGCTGCCTTTATCAGCAGTAACCTCATTCTGTTGTTGGTTTAGGTGCATTCAGTAAATGGATATATGAAGGAAGACTCTGGCTGAAAACAGCCATTTCATTCACCGTTTGGTTTTAAAGACTTTGCCAGTATTTATCTGCAACACATCTGCTATTTCTTACCGTGCCAGTGAGAGCCAAGCAAATGATAAATCTAAGTCAGGCAGAAGTGCTCAGTGCAAGGGGATTGGAAAGAAGAGTAAGTTTAAGTAAACCATGAAAAATTACAGGAATATGATGGTAAATGGAAGGCATGAAAGCCTGAGCTTGAAGGTCTGTACTTCTGCAGCACAGTCTGGCTGTTGTAGGGAAGAAAAATCTTCTCTATCAGATAATTACAGAGCACAGTTAAATGAGTGAGCACTGTTATGCCTGCAGTAGCTTTCAGGTGTGAAATTATTCTTGCAGAAATTGAGCTGGGGGTCCTGCATGTCCCCTCACCCCTCCCACAAGGGTTCCATTAGTTCTGGCTGGATCCCAACAGAGGTAATCAAACCCTGCTTGCTCTCCCTTGGTTTTGTTCTAATAGTCCTAAAACTGACTGAAGTTTTTCCTGTGAAATACAGCATAATTGCTATTGCTGGTCCTGTGAGCTTGAGGAACAAGAACAAAGTTTGCTTTTAATGTTATCCACTGTGAAATTTTATTGAACTGCTCCCTTCCTGCATCAGGAGGAATTGTGAGCCTGGAAGTGTGACTCCTGCACTGGCAGCTGTGCCTACACGGGCAGCTGAGGGGTGCAGAGCAGAGGTGGGATCCACATGGTGGCCTGTGGCTCTGCTTCAGGAGGGACCCCTGCAGATGGTAAGTGCAAGCAAGAGGGGAAATGATGGGATGTAGCTTAGGAGGAGGAGAGGATGTCGAAAGGAAACAGGAGCAGTTCTGTTGCCTCCCTGGGGTGTGGGAGCTGTTTCAGTTCCTACAGTGTGGTGGGGTTGTGGCAGTGGGAGCACATCCTGGCATGGTCCTGAACGCCGGCTGCTTTGCACAGTGCCACTGCTACAGCATGGATGCTTAACTCTTTCTTCCTCATAACCTAAGCCTGAACTGCTGTGTGGCTGGGCTGGATTTTGCTGGACAAGGGACTTTGTAGATTTTGGTAGATGAGAGATTTATTCCTATATCTTGCTAAATTTTCAAGGTATTAGATCTGTCTTGGCAGCTGCAGTTGGATCTGTCCATGAAGTCACCCTCTCCACACTCACATGCTATGTCAGCTCACTTTTTGGGATTTGATGGGTTTCAAAGTTCTCTTCTGAACATGCTTGCAGTTAAGTTCAGTTGTGAAAAAAAGCAGGAAAGATACAGGTATGATGTGAAGGAAGACTTTGATCCCCTTCCTTCAGAAGCAGGTGAAAGTCCTTTTTCTCTCATCCTTTGACAGCAAATATTGCAAGAAAGACAGGAAAGGAATTGGAGACAGTGATGCTTCTTGGTTTTCAAATGTGCTTTAAATATACCAAGAGGCTCTCTAGTGAAATGTGTGTTGAATAAGGCAGCAGAGACTCCTGAAGCCATATCCAGCCCTGCCATCAGTGGGGAACAAAGCATGCCCTTCCTAGTTATTTTAAGCACTTAATCACCACACAACTGGTGTCTCTCTACCCAGTTATGTTTCTGCCTCATTCTGTCAATCCAAATACAACATCAGCCATCACAGGGTAAGAAAGGGAACTGCCTATGCTTGCCCAAATGCGGGATGGAGGGTGTGAGAAAGCAGACCAGCATGTTGCTTGGGGAAGGTGTGGAGCTTATCTTGGGCATTTGGAGACACACTGGAGAGTTGTATGTGCCACTCAGGGTGAGGAGGCTGGCATTAGGGCAATGCTATGGGTCAAACCCAGCAAAGTGGGTAATAGGAAACCCTGAGCATCTCCCCCATCAACTACACAGACTTGGGCAGTACTGGGGACACTCATCGTGTCCTGTAGCCCCTAGATCTCACTTCAGCTGCATGGGACAAACAGCTTTATCCCTACATCCTGAGCTGATCTACCCTGATCACACATTGCTGCAACATGGTGGGCAGTGAAAAAGACAATGCTTTGCAAGAGCTGCTACCCCTGCACTGTGGGAGCTTGTTTGTCTGCATTTTTCTGCTTACTGGCTACGTACAAGAAGTTTCAAAAGGAAAATATTGCCTGTCTTAGAAAATTCCAGCTTTTCCAAACATTAAGTTCCTGTCAAACTGCATTTTCTCTGGTCTAAGTTATCTTGTTCTCATTTGCTGACTTTGTCTAGTGGAGTTAGAAACCACCTTCAGGAGAATGGAGGCGCCTGTTAGGGGCACATTGACCTTCAGGCTTTGCCCAGTAGGAATTTCTCTCACCCCAGTCAGTGGCAGTTTTTTTCCCTAGCATAATACTCCTGTTTCAGCTTTTTGATTAATGGCATGAATAAATAGATTAGAAAACAGAGGAACAGGCCATAAAAATCCCTCTTATTTCTGCCTTGTAGCTCTTCTCCCTGGATCTTCAGCTGATCCCCCCAGAGGAAACTGCTGGCAAAAGTGAAGACATTCGTACTAAAAAATGCCCTAATTCTAAATTAGACAATATTTCTGTTTTTTCCCTATCTTTTTGCATACTGTTACCCCTTCCTGCTCACCCACTCAGCTTGCAGCCAGGTGCATTTATTTCTACTCACAAGGGCTTTTAGGACTGATGAACTGGTTAATGTTTGAAGGGTGCTGTAGAAGAGCAGAGTTTGCTGCTGGTACAAGCAGAGGCAATATATGCCTTGTATCCTGTTTTGCTAAACAGCTCTTAACAGAGGAAAAATAAACAGACTTTCTATAAATACCTTGAGAAGAAACTCTGTTCTGTGTTGGAAAGAGGGATTGACCTTTAGAGGAATAGTAGAATTACCCACTAAAACAGTAGAGAGGGAAAAGTTCTACGTGTTAGAATTTTCAGTGTGGGAAGACATTTACTAAATGCAGACTCTACAAACTGAGTCCAATTTTAATCCTCAGCTTCTCTTTATGTAATAGGGCCCTAAGGCCATTAATGCCAGCCTTTTACCTTAGTGCCATATGCCAGAAAAATAACATTATACCTATAATACCATGACAGCCTTTACAAAAACGTACCATTAGACAATTATATTGCAACAAAGCAACTCTGGAGACTGCAGGGGAGTATTTCTTGTAAATCCTAATTGTTGTAGCAATAGCATTTTCGACACCCTTGGTTACTGAGGGAGAAAGAATGTTGTGATACCATATGTAAAATAGCATATTTGAAGTACTGGTTTCAGTGCCTGGCTGTGACAAGATGCTTGAGTTATGAGTGAAATCCTCATCAGAACTGTACTTCAAAGCCCTATGAAGAGCGGCTGAGGGAGCTGGGGGTGTTTAACCTGGAGAAGTGAGGGCTCAGGGGGGACCTTATTGCTCTCTACAACTAGCTAGGTGGGGATTGGTCTCTTCTCCCAGGCATCCAGTGACAGAACAAGAGGACACAGCCTCAAGCTGTGCCAGGGCAGTTTTAGGCTGGACGTTAGGAAGAAGTTCTTCACAGAGTGATTGGCCTTGGAATGGGCTGCCTGGGGAGGTGGTGGAGTCGCCATCCCTGGAGGTGTTTAAAAAGAGATTGGATGTGGCACTTGGTGCCATGAATAGTTGATTAAATGATGTTGGGTGATAGGTTGGAATTGATGATCTTGAATGTGTTTTCCAGCCTGATTAATTCTTTGGTTCTGTGAAACCAATCCAAGATTTCAAAGCTTTCTTGTATTATTCCTCTTCTCTCTCCCACTCCTAAACTAATGTCTGGTTTAGTTATTTTAAGACAGGAAATGTTCTGACATTGGAGTTTTAACTAAAAGAAGGTGTGATTGTTTTAGTTGTTTTGGGGTTTTTCTTTCTTTTTTTTCTTTCTTTTTAAATTTTTTTTTCTTTTTTTTCTTTCTTTTTCTTTTTTTTTTTTTTTTTTGGTCCTGGTTCATGGGAGGTTGAACATGAGCCAGCAATGTGCAGTTGTGGCCAGGAGGGCCAATGCCATTCTGGGGTGTATTAGAAGGGCTGTGGCTAGTAGGACGAGAGAGGTTCTCCTGTCCCTCTACTCTGCCCTGGTGAGACCACATCTGGAGTACTGTGTCCAGTTCTGGGCCCCACAGTTCAAAAGGGACATAGAACTGCTTGAGAGAGTCCAGCACAGAGCCACAAAGATGATTAAGGGAACGGAACATCTCTCTTACAAGGAGAGCTCTTTAGTTCAGAGAAGAGGAGCCTGAGAGGTGACTTCATCAGTGTTTATAAATACGTAAAGGGTAAGTGCCAGGAGGCTGGAGCCAGGCTCTGCTGGGTGATGCCCAATGACAGGACAAGGGGCAATAAGTGGAAGCTGAGGTATGGAAAGTTTCATTTAAACATGAGGAGGAGTTTTTCCTCTGTGAGGGTGACAGGGCACTGGAACAGGCTGCCCAGGGGGGTTGTGGAGTCTCCCTTTCTGGAGATGTTCAGAACCCACCTGGATATGTTCCTGTGTGATCTGGTATAGGCAGGAGGGTTGGACTGGATGATCTTTCGAGGTCCCTTCCAGCCCCTGACATTTTGTAGTTCTGTGAATAGTGCTGATAAAAAAGAAATCCATTTATTCCCTTCCCCCAGATCCTTCAATTCTGAAGATTTATTTCTGCTCATGGAGTTATCTGCTCTGCTTAACTGGACAGTAATTGATAGTATGCATCATGATAATTAGTCTAATGAGTTTCTTAAACCCTAAGCCCCACAACTACTGCTTGTCTTTAACATAAATAAAAGCTTTAGGAAAGGACTGAACAAAAAAATCTCACAGCAAGGGAGCCTCTCTGCCCTCTCCAAGGGGTTTCCTCTTCTCCTTTTTAATGAGGCCCATATTAGTTGTCATTTGTACCTTCCCTGATGAATAGTTTGGGAGAAAAGCTTTTTCTGTGCACAGCAAAATTTGTGCCAAGACCCTGACCTTTGCTTTTGGTGAGACCTCATTTGAGTCTCGGTCCCAGGCCCAAACATATTGTTGGATCAATCATGTTGATTTTTGGCTCCAGTAGTAATGTGCAGCTAATGAGTTGTATGGTGTACACATTAACCTCAGACCTGACAGTGCTAATGCCAGGCACGTAGTGAGATCTCACTGAGGCTGCAGGGAAGATGTACAGTGCTGGCATCTTAATAGAAGGAGACAATTAAAAACAGTAGAGAGGTGTCACAGGTTCGCGGCTTGTGGGATGTAGGATTTAATCAAAGCAGGGAAAACAAACCATCTTCTGTCTGGTAAGGAGAAAAAAATTAGATCTCAGCACCATAAAGGTGCTTTATGAACTGTGAAATAGAGAGGAAAGGCTGAATGTTTGAACAGTAAGATAATGATTTTACTACCAAAAGGGGAGCTTACTTTAGGGAACAACTGTTGAATAACGTTAGATTTAACCTTGGCAAAGATTTTCTCTTAATGATTATCATGGCATTGCAAGAAATTTTGAGCATTGCTGTTTGTTTTTTTTTTTTATTATTATTATTAGTAGTAGATACCCTATTTAGCAATACTTCAGAAAGGTTCTCCTGTCCTCACAAGTAAAATTCTGAAGACCAGTTGTTGAATTACCACAAAAAAGAGCCAGCACCAATGGTTTTGAGAGCAGCTGTTTCTGATCACTTCCAAAAGTAACACTTCCCTCAAAGGGCCAGATTTTGATCTCACTTTACAATTGTAAATCTAGGGAGAGACAGTGTTTTGCTCATCATCCCCATGGAGAGATGCACAAAAATCCTAACATGCACAATATGCTTCTCCTGGCAGCGTTCCTCACTTGAAGGATTGTAGGAAAGGAAGGAAGAGTTACACAATGACTACATAAGAAAGCAACATTTCCATTTTTATCATAAGCCCTGAACAACCATCTGCAGGGGACAGAGGAATGGAGACAGAATAAATGTGCCTTCTACAGGTCAACTGTTTTATGTTCTCCTCACTGTGCAGTGAAAACTGATGAGTAAGGCTAAAGGACTTACTGCTGCACACAGAAGATCTAGTGAAATCAAATGGAAAAACCTAGTGCATAGAGATGCAGTCCTTGGTGTTTGCATTAGACATTGGATGTGAGATAAGAAAAAGAGCCTGAAAGGGACAGGATGGGAAGGGGGTTCAGTGAGTATGAGAATTCACAACAGGATCTTCTGGAAGAGCAAAGTTCTCTATTTTTTTGAGAAACTGCCCCATCCTTGCATCATTCATGGTAGAGTTCCCCATACGTCAAGCATTACCATGGCCTGGAGAGTGTGGATGTGAAGTGGCCTCACGTTCACATGAGGCATTGGAGACATACCACAGAGGTAGAGAAGTTAGATGCTGTTCTATTGCACCTGACCTCATGGCAGAACCTGTTGGAATGACATTAGATTTTTTTTCAGCACTAGTACAGCACTCAGAAATAACAGAGTTTCTGCAGGGAAATGGTACAGCATCCATCTGTAGTAATAATCACACAATGAGATCCATGGAAAACTCTGCAGCCCAATTTAGAGCTGTTCTTGCTGCAATGTCCCATAGAATCACTTTTAAAAAATTTCTGGTCTTCTAGTGACATTGAGTATTTTTATTTTCTAACAGCTTAGTCATTTCTCAGAAAAGTCAGACACTAGCAATAAAGTCACAGAGAGAAGTTAAACTTATTTGAGATAGGTATCAGAGGAGTCAGAAGTTGCTAAAAGATGGTAGTACTTAGATGACATGCTGTTACAAAAGCTGAACCAACTTGTCAGCAGCTTCAGCATAAGTACACCCATTCTTAACCAGCTCCAACTGCAAGACTGTAAAGGACCATCTCAGAGATCCAAATGGATACCCTGGAATGTTTGGGGTTTGTTTTTTTTTAAGTTCAGGGATTTCCAGCCCCTCCTTTGGAAGGATGCATTGGTTTGTACAGAACACCTGTCTGGGTGGGGCTCTGGAGCCAAAGTGGCTGTTTCTTTGAATGTTCTTCAGAAGGAGACCCTGTGTGGGGATTTAAACCTGCTGCTCACAACAGGTGGATTTACCTAAGTTCTCAGATGTTATTTGGATTCCCTGAGTTTCAGGTACTCATAGGATAACTGTAGCCCTACTGGAAGGAAGCAGCTGGGTTTTAATTATTAGACACTGATGACAGTTAACCACAGTGAAGAATCCTGAAATTGTGTGAACATACTGTGTTGCTGTTGGGTTTTTTTCATTATTATTTCTACATTCTGCTGAGAATATGCTGGTGTGCAAAGAGTCACTTGTTGATCTTGTGCTGAAAATAGCTGCAGACATTGGCCACAGTAGGCTGCTAGTGTGTTGTTGGGATATAGCTGATTTTATGTGCTTCAGAGTGGAAATGTCAGTGATGTCTGTGGAAAAGGCTCTGAAAGGTTCCCTTTGAGGAGAAGCCTGCTATGGAAATAGAATGTTACGGATTTGTTTATGTAGTGAAAAGCTTGTACATTATTGTGAAAAGAATCAGTTCATAGTGTTGACTCTGACCTCATCCCATTCCATGAGGTTTTCTGCAGGGCAGTACATTAAAACTTTAGGTTTATACCCACAAAGGGGTTCATTCCTCTTTAAAATGCTTATTACTGATATGTTCTTTGGATCCCTGAATCATAGGGTTAAAGAATGTATCAATGTTCTCAGTCCTAAAATTTCAAGGGAGAGGTTTATATCTGCATGCCCAAAACTGCAAGCAAAGGCAACTGGAAGAGGTGGAAGAAGCATAAAGGAGCAGTGTGGAAGGCGATTACACAGCTGCACGAGTTAGTGAGAGAGCCTTTTATGTGGTGCTCTGTCTTGAGGCTTTGTGGGTTTTTTGGGAAAGCTGGTTGTACAGGCTGAGCTGACTTACTGTTGGGCTCTTGCTTTGTGGTTGCAAGAGCAGCACTGATTCTGGCACTTAATAGCATAATTATTATTATGTTAGTGTGAGAGGGTCTAGGCACCAGCCAAACTTGAAATGCCACAGTGTGAGATTGCAGTGTAAACAGTACCAGGGAGCAGACCCTGCTTCAGACTCTTAACCATCCAAACCTGCAAGATAGAGGAAAGAGGAACATGGAACCACACATCAGATGTTTTGTCTCCACCAGGATTTTTGTTCCCATAGGATGTAAGGCAAATGAGTAAGTGCAGAAAGACCAACGGAGCCTGGGAGAAGGGAAGAGTGAGACAGCACTGGAAGAGACTGGGAGATAAAGCTGAGCTACCAGAGCTTGTGGGAAGGTGACAATGGAAGGAGCAGCTCACTGATGAGCCACAGATACTATTGTGCACAGACAGGTGTACAAATACTTGAGTGGGGCTGGAAGATGTTGAAAAATTCCCTATTGGCATGACTAAGTCTAGCCTGCGCTAAGTCTTCCCTAACGCTATAGGATTAAGTCTTCACAGCTGCAAGGAGACCTCAAAGAGAGGAATTTTAGCTTCTCTGTGTTCTTTCACTTCAGATTTGACAGAGGAGCTGTTTGCACTCATGGAGGTCACGTACTTTGTCAGTTTCCATTAGCCTGGACACTGTCAAGGACAACCTCAGCATCTAGCCCCTTCAAATAATTTGAAACATCTGCCTGGATGTTTGCAAGCGCAAGCAGAAGGAACGACTTGTGGTTATAGGATCACATCCAAGCAAGTGAACAACTCTGTAAAACATTTACAAGGAGCCAACCACTAAGGGATGGTGGTTATGCACCTATAGCCCAGCCTAGATTCTTCAAAGTTTTGGAATCAGCAGCAGCAGCATTGCAGGCTGCTTTACTATACAGTGAAATACAAGAATACCTATCTTGGAGGTTACACAGATCACAGACTGCTTTTCTACCAGGAAAAGCCACCATGTTGTCATGGGTCAGTCCCAGAGGTTATCAGTTTAGTGCCCAGGATGCAGTAGCACTGAAGGGATTGTGCATGTGCAGATAGCAGCAAAGGAAGGTTGCTGCAGTTCTGGTCTTTCCCTTCCTCTTCTATCACTCTGCAATTTGCCCCTGGCATTCACCATCACTGATTCTCCCTTCCTCTGGTGTTATCTGGGTAACCTGAGGATCCATGTTGTCTGAGGACATGCTTTTAAATAAATGGTATTTTTAAAGGGGTGATGATTATATGCATGAAAATGTGCTAATATCTAATAGCTGTCCTGATTTCCATCTGGCATAATTCAGGAGTAAATCCATTGACGTCAGTAGAACTGAATGGATATAAATACAATTGAAGTCAGGTCCTATGAAAACACAATAGCTTGCTTGCCATTCTCACTGTCTTTTCTCTTTAAAGTCCTGCCACGACTATGAGTGCCTTAATTGGGATTGAATCCATTTCTGCCTAGTTTAATCAATGATCTTTCTGCAAAGAAATTTACAAGATGCAGAGGTGAAGCCCTGCTGATCCTCTACCTAGATTTAGAAAAATCATAACTGGCTGCTAGTTCTGAAAAAAACCAGCAGCAGTTGTTTGGGATTTTTTTGCCTTGGTCAGTTATGTCAAGCAATGTATCTGTAGCTATGTTTAGTTCTGAGCACAAATATGAGCAGAAATGGAAGGTTTTTGGCAAACAAAGAACATGATTCGCACAGAATGGTGTTAATGAATAGATTGTTTTCTGACAAACGGTTAATTGTGCTTGACTGTCTTCCACACAGCTAAGGGAATGAACAAGCCAATGAGGACATGATATTAAAAAATTTAGGAATTTTGATGTGAAAGCACTGGTATGAAATCCTATCCCATTTCCTCTACTTCTAAAGTGGGTTACATGAATATTTCACAGAATCACAGAATTAACGAGGTTGAAAAAGACCTCTAAGATCATCAAGTCCAACCTATCACCTAACACCTTCTAATTAACTAGACCATGGCACTAAGTGCCTCATCCAGTCTCCTTTTAAACACCTCCAGGGATGGTGACTCCACCACCTCCCTGGGCAGCCCATTCCAATGCCAGTCACTCTTTCCGTGAAGGACTTCTTCCTGACATCCAGCCTAAACTTGCCTTGGCACAGCTTGAGACTGTGTCCTCTTGTTCTGTCACAGGGTGCCTGGGAGAAGAGACCAACCCCCACCTGGCTACAACCTCCTTTCAGGTAGTTGTAGAGAGCGATAAGGTCCCCCCCCTGAGCCTTCACTTCTCCATGCTGAACAACCTCAGCTGCTCCGTGTAGGGCTTGTGCTTTGCCTGTGACAGGTACTGAAGTGCATGGTTTCCAATTTTCTTCTTGCAGTTTTATATTGGTGTTATTCAACTGAATTACTTACGAATTTTTTTTAACCAGTGTATGCAAAACGTTTAGGGCAGCGCAAACTACAAAAGAGATCTCGAGGAAAAGACAAATATTTATCTTCCTAGTAGGAATAAAACTGGAAGAAATAATCTGTAAAAATTCCCAGTGACTTCAGTGCAGGTACATTTCTAATACTAAGGGTAGAATTAGGTGTAGTCACTTTGGTAATATTCATATACATTTGTTGTCTTGGGGTTTTTAACTTTTTGTTGTAGCCTCAGGAGCAATAGCAGCTCTATGATGTCCCTATTACCCTCAGGCATTTAGTATAAATGGCTACCACTTGCTGGCTGTGTGATTTATGATCCCACATCAGGAAAGAGTCTTCCATTGATGAAATTAGTTGGTTCACGAGATCGTATACGTCTTTTCCCAAAAATAAATTCTCTTTAGATATGTGGTGTGTTTAAGAGATGTAAAAGTATAATGTCACTACCAGGAAGTTCTTTATTTCATCAAATTATCTACTTAATGGATAATTCTTAAGTCTGAAGCTCTAGTTCCCCACCATGGATTCAGTGAGATAATCTGTAGCATGCACCAGCTTGGGAAACTCCAAAGTTTCTTTTCTAGAGGAATCCTCAGTTCTTGATAGTGTTGTCCTGTGAGTGCTTGTGAGTAGTACCAAAATATGAAACACTGAGAAGTAGAAGCAGATAAAAAGCATTAGCTTTCAAAATTGCATAGCTTATAGCATGTAATTTGCTGATATTTGTAGGATTTGCATCTGTACATTGATGACCCCAATTGTATCTGTAAGTAGTCTACTTGAAGTGCTAGACTAAATCCACTTCTCCTGTGTGGCTTAATTTAAAGCTCAGCATAGATAACAGCCAAGGAGAGGGTTCTTTGTATTTGTCTTCCTCGTATGGCTCTGTTGAATATTCATAGTTTCTATTAACACATGCCCTTCAATATTTGCTGTGGTTTTGTTGTACGTAGCAGATTAAGTTGTTGCTGCAAACTCTTGGACTATGATCTTGTCCAATCCTGTGATATAAGCAGTATCAGGTCTGGGAAAGTGGTGCCTCTTGAGAATAATACAATGTCTGGATTGGAACAGACCTCCAAAGGCTATCTAGGCCAACCCCTCCTGCAGTCAGTGGGGGCATCCTCAACTCAATCAGGTTGACCAGTGCCTCACCTTGAGTATCTCCAGAGATGGAGCCCAAACCACCTCCCCAGACAACTCATTCCACCTCCACCACCCTCATGTTAAAGAACACCCAATCTAAATCTGCTCTTTGAAACCATTGCTTCTCATCCTGTCACCACAAGCCTTTGTAAACAGTCTCTCTCCATCCTCCTTGTAGGCTCCCTTCAGGTACTATTAGGTCTTCCTGGAGCCTTCTTGTCTCCAGGCTGAACAACCCCAGCTCCCTCACCCTGTCATCATCATCAAAAGTGGCAGCTCATATCCTGACCATAGGTGCAAATCTCATAGCTTGAATAGTTTTACTCTAGGGATATTTCTTCTACTACCATCTTCTTAAATAAAGAGGTTTTATGAAATCTGAACTCTTGTTTTCTATTGTAGGTTCCTAGCTTGAAACTGTGGAATTTAAGCAACGCACAAGGCCCTTGATGGATTAGCAAGAATTAAAAATTTATTTTAAATATCAAACAAATGTCAGACTGATTTTCAAGCCCTACTTGAAGTCCTCAAAAGCACTCTGGGTGGCTGGAGTCAATAGTACTGATTTCCAGTTAGAGCTGCCTTGTCAGTTATTTTTGCAGTGTTAGGGAGGTGTGTGCATTTCTTCATGTACCAGTTAGGTCATGGTGACAGCTATCCAGCAAACCACAGGACCAAACTGCAGTTCTCTTCTAGCTCTGAGCTTTATCTCCTGCATTCTTCTCACTTACTCATTTCCTCTGTGACCATCACTCTTCTGAAATTCCTTAGGCAGGGTTAGAATAACACCACATTAAAAGACAATAAACTAAGAGGCCAAATTTGAGTTTTCTGTTAGTCTCCCGAGTGTGTGATTAGACCTGACCCCATAGTAGCCTCAGGATCACACTGGGACATGCTTCAGTGTGGGGAACAATTGCCTAATGGTGAAACTAGCCAAGGACTACAGTGGAGTAGCTGAGGATTTCTGTCAGGGAAGTTTTTGCAGACAGACTCAACAAATTTTGGAAGCAAAATCTATCCTTTCATGAGCAAAAGGCTAGGTGAGTTGATCTTTCAAGTCATCTTCACCCCTCTTTCAATGAGCCTAAGCATTCACATTTCTGACTGGCTCAAGCCTTCATGGAAAAGAGAAAAAGGATATTTTCAGCTTTTCAGGTGGCACTTTTTATTAGATCTGATTTGTCATCTTTAGTCATTCCTTAGAAAATTAATAAATCCCAAATCAAACAGAGCTTTCTGAAAGGGCAAAGATTTTAAAATTCAGCTTTGTCCTGGTTAAGGATGGGAAAAAAACCCAAAAAACGGAATAACTGTTCCTTTCCTGCTTTTACTGGTACCCTTATTCACCCATACTGAGATCCTCCAGATAAGGAGGTCTTCCAACTGTCCATACTGGTTTCCAAAGTGTAGCAAACTGGAAATCTGTTTCATGGGCAGAGGTCTCTTGGAGCTCAACTGAGTTGCCGGGGCAAGAAAGCAGGTGTANCTCTTGATGCAGCCCAGGATCTAGTTGGCTTTTTGGGCTGCAAGACCACACTGATAGCTCACATTGAGCTTCTTGAGTATCTTAGCTAGATCATGGAGTTCTGGCATTGTGCTGGTGGAGATGAAGACTTTCTGTTTCTATCCATTTCAGGAAATATGTAGTCAAATAATGTAGTGGCTTTGAAACTGACAGCCAAGCAAAAAAGAAATCATTAAAAAAAAAAAGATAAACGGGGACTTTTTGTGATAGATCTTTCTTTACTTAGACATCTAAATAGAATCATAGAATCATAGAATAGTAAGGTTGGAAGGGCCCTCAAAGATCATCTAGTTCCAACCCCCTGCCATAGGCAGGGACACCTCCCACTAGTACAGGTTACTCAAGGCCTCGTCCAACCTGGCCCTGAACACCTTCAGAGAGGGAGCATCCACAACCTCCCTGGGGAAATAAATGGAATTGGATTCCAAACTGTAACTTGTTTTTGCCAAACTTTTGAGAAACCTGTGACTAGTATGCATTTCATTTTGTTTGTCTAAAATTAAGCTGAATTATTAAGGGCTCTCCTTGTATTTTTGCTTTTTCAAGAATCATACAATCCTAGAATGGCTTGAGTTGGAGGGGAGCTTAGAATTCATCTGCTCCAAGCTCCCCATCATGGGCAGGGATGAAGAAAGCTTGCAAGTATTTCTCAGCATGTTCAAAATACCAGTTGATGAAGCACAATACATGGGTTTTATCTGTTTTTTGAAGGCAATACGTTTTTTTGCCAGGCAGGGAGTGAGTTCACTCATTGTTTGAGGTCTATTGCAGTCCATCAGTATTACTGAATATTGGTCATTGACACAATAAACTGAAAAAATAAAATATTCTGGACTATCCTTGAGACAGCATAAACAATAACAATGACAGAGAAACATCTTGTTCTTTCTGTGTTGCTGTCCTACATTTTTTTTTTTACAGCTCTTGTGATTTATAATGACCCTTGAGTAAAGCAGTCAAATTCTGTCAGTCTTCAAAAGGCACCAGTCATGATGGACTATTATTTCTGAGATTGGATGTTAGGAAAGACAATGCGATAGAGAAAGGCACAGAACATCTTCTGGGACAGATTTCAGTCATTCTAGTTCTATTGTAGACATTGATGATTACCTGTCCTTTACCAAACAGACACCATAATCATTTCAAATGGCATCTTACTTGTTTAAGCCATCATTAAAAGCCAAAAGCTGCTTTCAGATCTCCACCTCCAGCATTCATGTTTGATTGGGCACTGCTGGCAAGCGTTCTTGAGCTGATGGTTAGGAATCCAGGCACTTCTACTGGACTGAAAGATGAGATGTCTGTATCCTTTGAGGTTATGGGTATTATTCCTCATTTATCTAATATGGTACCCATTTTGTCAGCTGAAGTCAGGTTCAGCTGTAATTTATAGACTCTTTAGGACAGTGAGTTGAAACTGTGGTGTGTTCATATTGACTGTGCTCCTGTACTGTTACCATTATGCCCCACTGATAATGATGAACTCTCTCATGAAAGACTTCATTTTGGCTTGAACAGAAAACTCAGCTCACAGTATAACTCCAGGGCACAGCAGAGAATAGTGGTTGCTTTTGGTATCCTGGGACATACATAGCTGGGGCAAGCTGGTTTTCTCCACCACTGAGTAACAGCAGCTGCAGAGGAGATGTGACAGAGCTTTCAAAGCTCCCTATTACCTTGCTCCTAACTCAAAGCAATTCACAGATACAATCCCTTTTCTTCTGTGGCAGACCCTGATGTGCAAAACAGCTCCATGGACTGAAAAGGAAGATACAGGACTATGCTGTAGTCCTTCTTAGTGTATCCTAGGGGAGGCCTGGCTTGCTGGAGGAATGGAACTGCTCTGTTCTAAAGAAAAGTACAATGTTCTTCCCCCAGTACTAGGACTTTAGTGGTTTGAGGTCCAGTAATTATTTTGTAGATAACATATCTGCTCATGTTTCCCAGAACTAATCTGTGTCTCAGAGGTGTATTTTTAATTCTATGGTTTTTTATTTGATCATTTATTAATCTTCAGGCAGCTACTGTCACCAGCTTTTTGGTGGTATGCTCATGAGGCATTTTTTTAGAAAGCAAGTTTACAGCCACTCTGGAGAGCCCAGACATCTCATAGATAAGCCATGCATGAACACACAACAGAATCAAAGGGGTCTGCTAGTAGCTGCTTCACTTCTATCCTGAATGTGCAGCATGAGCATGCTGGAAGAGAGCAAGTCTGCTGGGTGACAGTGGTAGGTCAAACACTGGTAGGTCATGAAAGGAGGTAGTTGTGATTGCCTCCAATTCTGCAGAGACTTCTGCTAGTGTTGTGCTCACCTCCTCTCTTCAGGCTTTCCATTCATTTGTTCAATCAATATAACTAATCAGAAAAGCCTGAGGTTTAGTGGTCTTTCCTTCCCTTTTCCCCTCCATCTCCTGTGCCTTTATAATAAGCAGTACTTAAAATGTGACCTCTTCCAGAAAAAGGTTTGGTCCTAGTCAAACTGGTTTTGAAGGTCAGTTGAACTGTTTCCTGGTGACCTTTGGTGGCCTAGGGAGCTGGGCTGTTCTGACCTTCCCTCATGCTTGACTTGCCTTCCATCTCTGCCCTTGCAACTTGTAGGTTGCACAGGTCTTCCCTTGCCACAGCCCTTGAGTGCTGAAATGTCATCTTTACCTCCCTGCTCTCCCCAGGCAATTTCTGAGAAAAAGAAAAAAAAAAAAAAAGAGAGAGAGTAAAGTACAGGGTTCTCTACAGAAATCATTTAGCTCAGCATTAACATCTTTGAAGGAGTGGACCTTTGCTCTTTGCAGAGCCTTGCTGTCAGAAATTACTACTTCATTTCAGATAGTGCTCTCATGATCTGAAAAAGGTTCTATAGATGAAAAAGCATTTTACTCAGAAAGCATCAGAATACCTCTGCAAATAGAGTGGAGCTCCTTTTGCCTTTTCTAAGATAAAAAGCAGCTGGTGTCTAAGAAGTGGTGTGGGGCACTTACTGTCTCCTGTACATACTGCCTGTTAGCTCTTCTCTGAAAAGATGCCTGACATCAGAAAGGTAGTGTCCTCTCTCACTTCAAAAGTTTCTCTGCTCACAGACTTTCAAATCTCATGCATAGAAAAATGATCTTGGGCTATGGTAGAGGTTTCTAAATGTATGAATTAGTGTATTTTTTTCCATCTGGAGTCCTCTGGAGTTTGATTTCTGTGTGTTTTGGTGGATCCATGGATCAGGAGAAGAAAGAGAATACATCAGGTTTTTAAACTTTCCTCGTGCTGCCTTGCAATGTATTCTTACTTAAGCTATGTTGTAAAGTGATACTGGATTTTCCTCTCCCTTACATTCTTTATCTTTTGCACATCTGCTGGAAAGGAAATCCAGAGTGTTAAACGTTATCAAGTCAGAAGGATCAGGAATACACACTTGATGCAGCTCTAAATGATTTAAGGTGCAAGGCAACTGCAAATCAGCCTGCAAACTCTTAAGCTGCAATAAGCATTTTATTATGACTACTGCATTCATATCGATGCTACATTTATGCATGGAAACCTCTGTGTACAGAATAATTATACACCAAACTTCAACCCAGGGGCAACCTAAAGGATGACTTTCTAATCCAAGCTTGGAATTAGTTTTTAATTCTTTATGTTGTTTCATAGACTTGCAGCTGGAAGGGAGTTCTTTTGGTTCAATACACCTGCTCTAAGCAGAGCCATCTAGACCAGCTTCCTTAGGGCCTTGCATAGTTATGTTGTGAGTATCTCCGTGGGTAGATATTTCAGAGCCTGCTCTGGCTCTTGAGCACCATGATATGGTGAAAAAATGCCTCTGAGTATCTGAGTAAGAATTTCCCTTATTTCAGTTTGTGCATATTGAATCCCATCTTCTCATGGTGTGCCTCTGAGAAGCATTTGGCTCTATCTTCTCTGTAGCACAGGAGACACGTGGCTCTCCAGTCTTGATTCCCAAGGGCCTCTTCCAAAAGCTAAAAGGTTTCTAGAAAAGTTCCACCTGACTTCACTGAGCTCTGGAGCTCTGTCTGANGATGAGCTTTGAGGTCCCTTCCAACCTAAACCATTCTATGATTCTAAATCTCCACTACAAGCCTGGGATTGAGCATTCTTGTTTGGCTGCAGAAAGGTCTCTGATCACCTGCTGTTGTTGTGGGGATTTAGCACAGAGGACTGAAGTGCTTCTCTTGACATTTAGAGGTATTAGGATATGAACCAGGGCTGTCCAGAGAGTCAGGACATTGGTATGAACATGCTGCCATGCTGATGGGGTCAACTGTATGACTTTTGACAAAAGTTGTCAGGTGTTTTGCCATCTTAAAGGATGTTTATAAGGAATTCAGACTTGAACAGACCTGTCTTGAGAATTTGCACCCTGTCCATATCTGCCTGGGCTCATCTTGGGATAGTGCAAGGATTGGATCAGCCTGGTCCCTGCTTTGGTTCCTGCCTGACCTGCACAGCAGTAGCAGCACCACCAAGGGTGTGCAGCTCTTGCACGCTGCTCCCAGGAGGCAATGTTGTGCGCTTTGGGGGATTTCTGTGTGCACTGTCTGTAATCCAGATCTCATAACAACTCAAGCCACCTTTGAGCCATCACTGAAGTGAAAGAGAGAAAATCAAACCCAGACACATTTTCATTTTCATCTTTTTTTTCCCATAAACAATGTGCACATTATTTCCTGTTCTAGCACTGCAAAGTTTAGCAGCAAAACACATTTCATTGGCGTATGGTTTGGGAGGTGTTGATATCCCCTGCCTACAGCTGTCACTTACACCCACTCCTGCATTGCAAATTGCCTCCTGTCAAATGAGCTCACAGAAATACCAGCATTGTTGCATCTGCTGGGATTTGCATGATGTATTGCTGCATCACTGATGTTTGTCTTGCAAAAATCCTTTTCAGTCCCAGCTGTTATTTTCAGGAGCTGACAAGTAGATTTATGGAAATGAATCAAATTTATTCTGAACTGGGACATAGTCCTTCATCAAAAGACAATGAAAAGGCAAGAAACACGTAGCAGAATATATTCCAGCCTGTGTCAAAACTGGCTTTTGTCAGTATGGAGAGACTATAATTGAGGGAGAAGGGAGAGTAGGAAGAAAAAAAAAAGAAAAGGTTTTGAAAATTCTTTCCTGGTTACTTCTGTGCTCTGTGTTAAAGGACAGTGTGCCTCTGGGACTTATAAGAGGGTGGTGGAAGAGAGGCTTAAACCACTTAATGTAAATATGAACTTGCTACATTCACAGTATTTTCTCTGAAAGACCACATTTTGATTGCTTGCTGCAACGGAGTTCACTGGCAAGGTGTAATTTGTTTACTAAACAGGGAATGTAATTGAAGTGTCCCTTTTGAGTTAATGAAAATATAAAATGGCTTTCCAGAGTAGACCTCTAATTTAATTATCTGTGAACCTCGTATATTTAAAGGTATTCTTTCATCCATTCCTGGCAGCCTGAAGTAGATAAATAACTGAAATTCAGAGAAAAAAAGTTTACAGGAAGGAGACCTGGCTGATGAAAGGCCAAAGTGTAAGGATTTCTCTCCACTGAGATGCCCGTTGTCTTTATGACAACTGTATGTGAAAGCCGTTAAAGATTTGGAAGCTCTGTTACTCATTAACCTGGCCAAGGGTCCCCATTGCCTGCACAAAACCCAAGCTGGCTCCTCTTTGAAATATTGCTTGCTGTATATCAGAGGAGTTACTTTTTAAGGGTAAATTGCAACCAGCAGCCTTAAGCACATGAGCAGTTGCCAGAAAACCAGCAGGAGTGGTCCTACAGGTAGTGGTTGAGCTTGCTACAGTGCTAGTTGCAGAGTCAGCCTTTCAGACTGCAAATCTGGCCCTAAAGCAAAACCCAGAGCAATGCTTCTGGCATCCAGAAGCAACCAGGGCTCAGGTGCACCCTCAGTGCTGTGAGGTCTGGTGTGTCCTAATGCTGTGTGAGCTGTCTGCTTTCTGCACTGACACACTTTTGTTCTTGGGTCAGCCAAAGGCTGATGGATAAAGTTTCCATGTAGTTGCTGAAATACGACAGTCACCCTTGCACACTTTTTGTCCACCTTCACATTTACTTCTGTTCTTGCTGTGTAACTGCAGTAATTGCCACCTCACCAGAGACCACAGTGTCCATACAGAAACACAGAGCATTTAGACTGACTTTGCAGAAGCAGCCTGTGGCAGAGCATCACCACAGGTCTCCTCTGGTGTCATCCCAGGCCAATCCATCACATTGTTATACACAAAAAAATTAAGTTTTACCCCTGCCATACATGAAATAATTCCTGAATTTGGAAAAGTGAAGCAGAGAAGTGTATCTGGAAAAAAAGGGGGTTGTACTTCGTGAGTTATGTGAGGAGCAAAGAGGTTTGTGAGGAGCAAAAAGGAGGCTTCACTGTCTTTGGAATTTTTTGTTAGAGTATATTCTCCCATTTCAGGTTTGTACTTGAAGACTAATCTAAAGGCACAGTGTGTCTAGGAAAGAATGAAACCAACGAGTGTGCTTCTGGCATAAGCATTTACAGCTTCAGTGACTTAAAGTGGAATTTCACCAGGGAATATAATCAGTGACCTCTGCTGAGATGAGCAGAGTATGGAGAGGGGACACTGGTACCTGTTGCCTAGAGTTACCTGACCAGTGCCTAGAAGACAAGCAAAAATTCAGCTGATTCATTTTATTTTGATGGGAGGTTTGTGGAGTACTGATTTTTTTTTTTTCTTCTAGTTCATCTAGTTTGGACCTAATATTTTTGATTGTGATAAAGCATTGAGTTTGAAAATGTCTTTAGAGTGGATGTGTATCTTAACTGTCTGCAACACACATCAGTGGACTTCGAATTGTAGGTGTGCAAGTGGGAATGAAGAAACTGTAGAGCAGGTGGCAGAATTCTGGTTAAGAATCTGGCCCTAACTGTCATCTAAAATGGTGCCTCTAAAATGTATTGCAGATATCCCCTTGGACTCAGTGCTGGTGAGGCCACACCTCAAGTATTGTGTTCAGCTTTGGGCACCTCATTACAAGAGGGATGTGGAGGTGTTGGAGCAAGTGCAGAAGTGGGCAACAAAGCTGGTGAAGGGCCTGGAGAGTGACTGAAAGAAGGTTTAGTTTGAAAAAGAGGAGGCTGAGGGGAGACCTCATTGCTGTCTACAACTACCTGAAAGGACCTTGTGGGGAGGTTGGTGGTGGTCACTTCTCACAGGTGATAGAACAAGAGGGAATGGCTTCAAGCTGCAACTGGGTAGGTTTAGACAGGACATTAGGAAGAATTTTTTCACAACAAGAGTGGTCAGGTATTGAAATGAACTGCCCAGGGTTGTGTCACCAATCCTGGATGTGTTTAAGAGTTATTTGGATGTGGTGCTTGGGGATATGGTTTAGGGTGAACGTTGTAGAGTAGGGATATTGGTTGGACTTGGTGATCCTGAGGGGTCTTTTCCAACTGGAATGTTTCTGTGATATACTTAAATTTACTCTAACAGAAGTATTTCATGCAATTTTTACAATATGTCAAATCCTAAAGCCTTTAAAACTTGAATAAATCCTTCACTTAATTGTCCATAAGCAGCATGGCTTTTGCTTTGCAATTTGCTGTTGTAGTTGGTATGACATTTGCTTGATCTGGACTGGATGGGGCACTTAGTGCCATGGTCTAGTTGATTGGATAGGACTGGGTGCTAGTTTGGACTGGATGATCTTGGAGGTCTCTTCCAACCTGGTTGATTCTATGATTCTGTGGATTAATTTCCCATGCTGACTTGTTCTTGAATGTGCCCTGTTGGGTTATTGTATATCACAACCTCTCTTCTTTCTTTGTGAAATTTACTAGTAACATTTGTGGGACAGGGTGTTCTCTTTGGCACCTTCCAGAAGTGCTGACTGACTGCTGAACAGCACAGCATCAGCTGTTAAAGCCTGATTCAAACCTTCAGGAAACAGTAATGCAGTTCAAGGTTTTGAAAGAAAGGCAGCATCTTTTATTACATCAGCTCTTAGAGTTGGGGGGGAAAAAAAAACAAAACAGACAAACTTTCAGGCACACAAATCCTTCTTCAGGTCTGAAATAGCAGCAGCATTGCTTACACCAGCATTCCTTAGCAGTGAGGCAGCTACGGTCCCAGCAAGGTTTAAGAAATACCTATAAAAGTGTGTGTGTTTGCACAGCCTCTCTTACTGGGGAGGGCTTAATAGAAGAATGCAGGCAAACATTGTCCCCTCTCCTCCTCTTCCCAGTATACCCCTTAGTAGAAGAGATAGTACAGGATCTACAGTGTAGTGGTTTTGGTGTTACCTGCCCCCTTCCCTGCCTGCCCCCCAATTCACCAGACTAGACTTAGTTGGCTGGAAGTTAAGGAAACTAATATTTACAGCTTAGCACAATTTACAAGCATATATATACACAATATATTACAAATATATTGGTGAGGCACTGGAACAGGTTGCCCAGGGAGCTTGTGGCTGCTCCCTCCCTGGAGGTATTCAAGGCCAGGTTGGACGAGGCCTTGAGTAACCTGTACTAG
>WBNM01006559.1:0-31515 GCA_013399055.1 Ramphastos sulfuratus | reverse complement strand
GTCCTTGTTTTTATATGTCCCAGCAGAACGAATGGGTAATATAGACATCACCATTAATTTCCTTTCACAAACAAATAATCTAATTTCTCTCATTAAAACATTCCAATTAGCCTCAAACCAGCACATACAGAAAAAGTCCTCAGTACCTTATGACTCACCCACATCTTCTCTGTAGTCATCCTGCCATTGGGAATGACTGAAACAAAGCCGTGGGCTTTGCTCTGCAGGTGGCAACTGCAGAATCTACAGTGGCTATTCTGGCTCCTGATGTTTATGGCTGTCCAGGAAATAGTTGTGGGAGCAGCTGGCAAAATGAATTTAATGGCCTTTCTTGTGGTTACTTTACAGTTTGGGAGCAGTGCTTCCCAAACTTTTTGGAGTTGCAGCTGGTTGACCAACTACCTAATAACAAAGCTTGTGACTGAAAATGCTGCACAGGCAGGATGGTTCTGCAGAAGAGTTTTCTATAAAGTTTTTCTATACCTTCCTATAATCTTCTATAAAATTTTTCTGTACCTTCCTATAATCTTGCTTATGATCACAGAATAGAAAAGTAAGAAGTAACAGCCCATTACACTGCCTGCTTACTCCTCTGGATTATGGATCTCAACATCTTGCTTTTTCTTCCTGTGACAGATTCTGTGCTTAGCTTCCTTTTTTCATCTTCCAAAAGTATGTTCCAAAATATTTCTAGTTAAAGAACACAGGCAGGTGCTCAAAAAGTAAATGTTAACATTAACTCTAACATTTATTTCTGTATTCCCAGGGTAGGAACTGAGGTGTTAACTGTGGTTAATAACTGTGATACTAAGAAGCTGAGGATGCTTTTTGCTCGTGTGCGTATTTCCATGGTACATGGGCCATGAGATATCTGGATTTTGCTTTCTGGAGTGAATTAATAAGTGTGTTAATTATGTGGCTTCTCTTGAAAAGGAAAGGCTGCATTTTAAGAAACTGTCATCACAGGAAAATTGTAAATAGGTACTGAAACTGCTGAAGAAATTAAAAGGATGAATTTAAGTTGATTAACACACATGAACAACCGATGAGCAACTAAAGCTGCACACAAGAATGTTATTATTGGAAAAGCTTAATTCAGAAGGAAAAATGCCCCTTTAAACTTACACCAGCCACAAATCTTAGCTTTAGATCTCTTTTGAGCATTTTTCTGGTGCAAAGCTACCTTACAACATCTTTACAGTCCTTAGAATCTGTGGCTCTCTGTCTTCCTATCAAATATGAATGTTTCCAGTGTAGCCCTCTCTCTGAATCCATCAGGCGCATCAGACTTTAGGATCTGAATCACTCTTTTTGGTTGTGCCACTCCCTCCTAACTTGGCCAGTCTTTGATTGATCTTTTTATATGGTACAGATGACCATGTCAAATACAATCATAGAATGGTAAGGTTGGAAGGGACCTCAAAGCTCATCCCGTGCCAACCACCCGTCATAGGCAGGGACACCTCCCATTAGTACAGGTCGCTCAAGACCTCATCCAACCTGGCCCTGAACACCTCCAGGGAGGGAGCAGCCACAGCCTCACTGGGCAACCTGTTCCAGTGCCTTGCCACCCTCACTGTAAAGAACTTCTTCCTAACATCCAGTTTAAATCTCCCCTCTGACAGTTTAAACTCATTACTCCTAATCCTGTCATTACAAGACCTTGTAAACAGTCCCTCCCCAGCCCTCCTGTAGGCTCGCTTCAGATACTGGAAGGCCACTGCAAGGTCTCCTTGAAGCCTTCTCTTCTCCAGGCTGCAGAGCCCCAACTCTCATAGCCTGTCCTCATAGCAGAGCTGCTGCAGCCCTCTGAGCATCTTTATGGCCCTCCTCTGGACTCGCTCTAACAGTTCAATGTCCTTCTTGTGTTGGGGGCTCCAGAACTGCACACAGGACTCCAGGTGGGGTCTCATGAGAGCAAAGGGGGAGGCATCAATCAGTAAAGCAGCATAGACAACTGTTCCTCTTTCGCAGAGAGGGTTTTAATGGAGGAGTCATCTAGACACCACATTCACTGGTGAATCTCAGAATTTCTTTGATTCCCTGTAGTACAGAGCCAAGATGTGTGGGCTTGAAAACATGACTGCGAGTATCATCAGATTTCTTTTTCTTCATGTGTACCAAATGAAAAATTATGAACATATCTGTGAAAGACAAGGGCTTAATTTTCACTTGAAACTAAGACTCTTTCCTATTCCCAACTATTTGAAGACACTTCTATGCTACCAGAGTAGAATAAGTGAAAACCAGGATGCATGCTTAGTTTCCATAAGAGTAATCATGTAACTGTGTGGACTAACACACATCTAAGCTGCAAAGTATAGTTCCACATCTGAATTCTGCAGCAAAGGCTCTGATGCCACAGCCTTTAGACATCTTCTACAGGTGGGTTTGCAGCGTAGGTGCAGATCCATCAGTGAGTTAGTGCTTCAGATCTGTTCCTTGTTTAGGTTTGATCTCTTTACACCAATGTACTTGTAAAACTGGAAGAACAGTATGAAGCAATGAAAATGTGAGCTGCTAAGGAAGAAAGCACCTGCCCCCTAACTACTATATTTTTACTACCTGCCACTCTTTAGTAGTGACCGCGTTGCAGCGTTTCTAGCTTGTGAAAGTAGAAACTGCAGCAGCAGTGTCCAGCACTCAGGTTAATGTGCCAGCTACACATGAATGGTGCACATTATAAATATACATTTAAGGTCCTTTCATGCATACCACAACTAAATAACAGCCATCTCTCTCTCAGTGTTCTTCCACTACTGCATTTATGGAGTAGCTTGTAGTAGGGGAAGGCTACAAAGAAGGCTGGAAATGGAGCTGCTAATGCCAGCAACAGATGTTGCACTTTTACACCATTTCTACTGCAGGTGGTTATGAATTCGGGTGGGAGATATCAAAAAGGCAAAGAAGCAAAACTCTCTTCTGTTTATTATCTTGTCCAGGGTTTCACAAGTTCCTAACATCAAACTTTGCACAGCAGTAGCTTTGTCACTTGCTGTTTCACTGAAACTGCTCTTTTTCAGGTGCCAGGAGACAATGAGAAGCACTGGAAGGCAGTGTTAGTGGTCTTGACAGAGAAAGACCTCCTAATGTACGAGAGCATGCCACGGATGAAGGAAGCTTGGTTCAGCCCTCTGCATACCTACCCTCTACTAGCCACCAGGTACCTGTGATTTTTTTTATTATGGTCACTTCAAGAGGGTAGAAATAGCTAAGGCAGCTGGGAGCGGGTATAGCTGGTGCATAGCTATCTATCATACTTGAAATGTCATGGTTTGAATTGAGAATCAGATTCTTCTTCAGCAGGCCAGTGTGCTTAGCTTATCTCCTCTCTTCTCACCGTTTCAAGTTCTGGCTGAGGCTGGTGACCAGAAGCATAGCATTTGGCCCAGATCCAGAGACAGGAGTGCTGAAAAAAGCTAAGAGCTCGATCTCCTGAGATTCCTATCTCAGTATGCAGACCTGAGGGTTTGGCAGAAACTCATGTTCCTAATGCTCTTCCAGGTAGGAGAAAGTGAAATTGTTGCCCTAAGTTGGATTTTCTAGTGTGCAGTTCTGCACCACCAGTTTGGGGCTTTTAAACGATGACACTTGGTGGGGACAATTTCAGCATGGCTTCCATTGTTCCTGCTCCAGCAAATGAATTCCTGGCTTTTTTAACTTAGAATGGTAAGCTTGGAAGACACATTCTTGAATCTAGTTTGAAAATAACCATCTACATTATTTTGAAGGTATCCATCAATATTAATTAGGAGAGAGCCTTCCTGTGGTTGTCTTTATACAGTGGAAACTGTCTGTGCTTCTTGGTGTGAATCTTAATCACGTTCCTCTGCCAGTATGGTCAAAGGGCTTGAGAGAGAGCTGCTGTTCCATTGTTTTGGCCTTGCTACAGGCCTCTATTACACCATTTTCAATGAGTTCTTGTTCAGAAAGGCTGGTTGCATATGGCCAAAAGCAGTGAGTCTCTTACTGCGCTCTCATTAGTTCATTTTTGTTCCCTGTCTCTTAGTTCTGTCCCCAGATGAACTGAGGTTTTGCTGCTGAGTCATATATTAAAAAAAAAATAAAATAAACTCAGCAAACTACACTGATGGATCTTTTGTCCTGGTCTGCGTAGCCATGATGGAGCTTTCAGACTCTTGGGAAGCCAGCTTCTGAAGCATCCTTTGTTACCATATTGTGAGGGGAAAGCCCCAAGCTTTGCAGCTTGCAGCCTGCTGCCCCTGAATCACCTAATGTTGACAATTCCAGGTGACAATTCTCAATCAAAACTGGGTAACTGGTTGGAGCTGGAGGCTGCGTCCACGTCTGTCACTAATCTTAGAGTTTCTGAAGCAAGATCAGCTCATCAGAATGAGGGGGGACAGTCTCAAGCTGCACCAAAGGAGGTTTAGGCTGGATGTTAGGAAGAAGTTCTTTGCAGAAAGAGTGATGAATGGACTGCCTGGGGAGGGGATGGAGTCCCTGTCCCTGGAAGTGTTTAAAAAGAGACTGGTTGTGGCACGTGGTGCCATGATTTAGTTGGTTAGATAACATTGGGTGGTAGGTTGGACTTGATGATCTCAAAGGTCTTTTCCAATCTGGTTGATTCTGTGATTCTGTGACATTTTCCCTCCCCAATGTTTGGGGTGTCATTTGTACATAGACCTAAGTCAACCTCTTTAAAGTGATCAGAGATTCTGTGATGTGCCCTGCCCCTTCCTGCACACATCATCATGTGTCAAGATAGCCCTTAGGTGGGCGTCACCAGCCTCTGTCATCAGTGACCACCAGTTTACCAGATCAGACAGTCTGAAGCCCTCATCTGGGAGGCCCTATCCGATTCTTCATTAGCTTTTCTCAGAAGCTCAGATTAGGCAGCAGGCTGGCTTGTCTTAGGTGGGGATGTTCATCTCTCTGATGGGATTCCCATGTGAGCCTCGAGTCTAGAGGGGGATAAGAAGTTGCTCAACATGGCTGTCAGGCTGCCGAAGGGTGTTTACAAACTGGGAAAAGGATGGCCTGTAAGAAAGATGGGATGCAAGTCAGAAAGGATAATGCATAGTTCAGTGCTGGGCAATAAACAGCAGTGCTGCTTTGGGGTGGAAAATGGGTGACAAAATAGTCACTGCTTAAAGCTACAGGTTGTGTTTTTGATGGGAGGGGGAAGAAGCCTCAGGTGATATACCACCATCATGTGAGGCATTGCACTTCCAGGTACCAGTTAACTGTGGGAGGTCTAGAAAAAAAGCAATGCAAAACCAAGACCTAACAAACACTTTGGCGGGGGGGGGAATGCTCCAGAAACCATAGCTGTTTACCACACAAGTCTATGGAAACCATGTTTATGGTTTTCAAGTATGAAAATGAGACATGAGGAGGGGCAGGGGCATGTTCTGCTTCAGAGCCCTCCTGGATGCAGCATTTGTAGCAGGAAGGGCTAGGGATAGGTGTGGGGAAGAACTTGGTGTGTGGGTGAAGTACTGGAGTAGATTCCCTAGGAAAGCTGTACAGTCCTCAGCGCTGGGGACTTTGAAGGAACAGTGATTCTGTGTCTCTCAGGAGTGCATCAGCACAGCTAGCCGTGCTCTGGGAAGTCCTACAGAGAACCTTTCCAACCCTATGTCTGTGATTTCTTACTTATTATCACTGTGAATTTAACACTGAGGAAAAGACAGCAGGTAGACAGAAGCCGAGGTTCAGAATGGAGTCAAAGCCTGATGAATACATGAATCCCCAAGGTGAGCAGGTTACATAAATTGACAGATTCCTCAAATCATTACACCTACTGTTTGAGATTATTTTGATTAAAACCCTGCAGGATCCTGCTTTTATGATCTGTCACACTGAGTACAGTTAGACCAAAAGAATACACAGGCCTGGCTGTTGGTATTGACTGCTGTGTTCTTGCTCGGTCAGTGCTCACCCTCCTCGTGACAGATTTTTTTAATCCCCTCTGTGCATTGATCAGTGCAATTTAGAACTTTTCACCTGGAAAGTTTGCAGACCACGTGTTACAGTCTTGGCTGCTCCCATCTTTCAGATTTTTATGAGTCCTTGGAAAAACATTTTTGCTTAGCTAATGCATATTTGAAAAGCTGCTGAAACTGGAAAACTTCAGTGCCCAGATACTGTACAGAGTCATGCTTAATCTACCCAAGACATAATGAGCAGAGAAAATTGGAAAATGGTAGAAGGGTTGCAATCTTCTTACACTATTTTAACAGCAGAATTTCAGCATGCCCTTTCTGTTTGTTGATAAGTTCATCTCCAACCTATGGATGTTATTAAAACATAAAAACATTTTCCAGTCAGTCTTTCCCAGCTTTCTGCAGAATTGTATGGAATATAAGTAATAGCCCAAATAAAACAGAGATGAAGAGATTTAAGTTTGCACCAGGAGACACAGCAGCTGCTGGCTTACAGCCCTGACTCCAAGGACCTCCTTGTCATAATCTCTGTTTCAGTGTTTCCTTATACCTGAATAACAGTGCCTCCCTCTCACATGGGAATGGGGCTTAAGTAATTACATCTTAACTGTTTGCAATCAAATTGCGTTATCTATCGTAGCCAGATATGAAATGAAAGGAAAAAAGCACAACAGCAACCCATGTTGGACACTGATTAAAGATCAGGTAAATAGCTTTTGTGTAAAGCTGAGGTCTGTGATCAGAAAGTATTAAAGCAGTTTGGTAGTTAATGCCATGGCAAGTTGGGAAAGAAGTGTGAGCAGCAGTTAGTCATCCGTGCAAGTGTGTAGAGGAGCAGGCAGAGAGCACTAGGGTGCCCCAGTACCCCAGGGAAGGTGCTGTGCAAGCTGTGCAAGTTCTCTGCTCATCTGCCCAGAGCAGTGATAGTGGTCCATGCAGAGTTCAGGTGAACAAAGGCCTGTGCATAGGTTTCAAAAGAGTACAGCCGCTCCAGAGCAGGTTTCCAGTGCTAAGTCAGGGGAAGTAATAGTTTAAGCATAAGAAAGGTCAGATAATAGTGGCTTTCTACTGGCCAAACTGCAGGACTGTTGATGGCATTTGTATAGACAAAAAATGAGCAGCTCAGCACTTGCTTTGAATGTCAGCACTGTTTTGACCATTGATTTTGGAGAGGCCATTAGATTTTGCTGTTTTGGTGAATGATTGAAACACTTTTCATAGCATTAGGAGGAGAAGCATGTCCTGGTGTGTCTCACCCAGCACCAGCACTTCATGTTGGCCCATACCTAACTTGATATCACACTTGCAAAACATAATGCTAAAAAGGTCCCCAAGACCTAGAGAGACAAGAAAGAAATTAGAGAAGGTGAGAAGTATCTCTCTGGCTCATGGGGGCAAGCTAAAAGTTGCTGAAGCCTACTATCTGTGCACTGTGCAAACGAACCTGAAAGTGACCAACCTTCTCCTGCCCTCTTGTGGCTCTGCTGCTCTGGGGAAGGGGCTTGGGCTCTGCATGCTCAGACAGCTCAGAAACCTCCACGGACCTCAGAAACCTTCAGGGTCTGCAGATGGACCTCACCAGAGCTGGCCCTGGGATGCCTTTTTGGCTCTGGGGTACAGCATGCACCATGCACACAGCCACTGCTGTGACTGGAGCAATGGGACATGGGGGTGAGGGGAAGCTTTCTGTGAAGTTTTTAAACTATTTTTTTGCTTTTTAAGGTATTTTTGTGATCGTTAGGATAAAATATCTTTTATTTAAGTGGAACTTTATTAAAGTTTGGGCATTCTTTGCCCTGTACCCAAATGCATCAGTACTGACAGCTGGTAGAGAAGTACTATCAGATGTTTCCCTGCTGTTTGTCTAGTTCATGTTTAGCTGCATGGTTTTCCAAAGCAGCATCTGGAGTTTTATGGTAGAAAAGGAGTTTTCAATAGTAGACTGAAATTTTAATAATGAGGAGATAATGTGAATGACAAGACAGGCAAGGAACAGTATTGATGATGGATGTGTCCACATACCTTAATTTGAAATACATCTTCATTCTAGCCATATGTTGAAAAACCTACAATGGATATAAAGCATGAAGATGTAGGGGAGTGAGGGAGTGGCTGACAAGCACTGTGCAGAGGAGCAGGGATGATCCAGGGTAAAACTGGCATAGTTTCATTTTGAATGACAAACCTGATGTGATTTTCCAGGCTGCATTCCTACAGACACCCTTGCTAGCAGAAGGCAGCATGGGAGTGGTGGCTGTGCCTGCACCTGTGTGACTGGCTGGGGGCAGGCAGGAACAAAAGTCAGCAGAGGTTTCAGTTCTGGTCTTTTACCTGAATTATTAAGGTGTAGCTTTTCCTCAAAGTTTGCAATTCCTGATGTCAGATTGATTTGGTTGGGATGCAGATGAAAGTGAACTAAAGATTTTTGGGCTATTTCTTTGCTGCTGACTCTCCCACTGCAAAGTCTGCCTGTGGTGCTATTAGAAGGCCTTGAGTGTCACAACTGAGCAGAGTGTTAACACATCTCTTCTGGAGATGAAAAAAACATTTGGGGAAGGTAGTGGTGCATCTTTGGATGAGACTTCCCTCCCCAGATACATGGCACCTCCAGCCTGGATCCTCTACATCTCTCCTTCTGGGACCATGAAATTAAGACAGGTGATCAAAATCCAAAAAAAGTTCCATAAACCTGAGCCTGAGCAAGTCTTGCAAACTTTCTAGCAGGATATGAAAGAAGGACACCTCTGTTCAGCACAGTTTGCATCCCAAACGTCAGCATTGACTGCCAGGGAATTGGGGAAAATTTCAAATGTTCTATGGCTAGTGTTTCAATAACTGAAAAGTTGAAAGTTTTGCTCTTTCTTTCCTTTCTGCTTTTTATTTTTCCCATGAAAACTTCTCTCTTGGTTGGCATACTTCTGCAGTGTCAGCTAACAGGCAACTGTTCTTCCAGATGTACAATAATAATTTCAGGGTGGATGATTAGTAGATGATTAGTATCGTGTAATGTTTTATCCTTCAGCACAAGTATTCTGCTCCCATGCTACACACTTTGTAGTCTTATTTGCAGGCTTATGGAAAGGGAAACAGGAGACACCAGACAGAAATAAGCTTTTTAGAAGAATTTCAATCATGACTCCCTCTGAGGGCTGATCTCTGAATCTCAAAGAGTGTTGAGCTCCTGCAGATTGTTCTTTTTAGCTGAATTAGTGTCACATCTCTGAATGAATTCTGTATTCACTGTCCACACTTCTGCAGGGGGAAAAAACCCTAACACAACCCAAAAGGGCAATATTAAATAAGAAGTAAGTATTACAAGGTGTTGATTTTCTCACTCAGAAGTATTCCCTGCAATTACGGTTTGCCCAGATGAACAAACCTTTTGTGGTCACAGGAGATGGGGCAAAAAAAAGTTAATTGCAGCAAAATGTGAGAGAATTTCAGATTACAAATAGATGAAGCATCTTGCATTTTATAGGGTCTTTATGGGAAAAGTATGCACAAGACAGTACTTTGGCATCTGTGTATTTTAGAGAGCTTCTTCCTTTATCCAGCAGCGCTCATCTTTGAGCTACTCTGCAGATGTCTAAGCTTTATGGCAGATGCCACTTGACAGTGACAGCTGGATTCAGCTGCCCCATCTGAGTGACCTCTTGTACATGTGGACCAAACCCCGTTGTCAAAGGCCAGTTGGTGATTTCTCTCAGTTCTTCATTCAAATAGGTGTTTTGTACAATTCATGAGGAAATTTTGAGGTGTCCTCATCATCACCTGCATGTTCAAGTACTCACCACCTTGCACCCTCACTTTCCTCAGTGTCACTGTAGGCTCAAATACAGAGGAGATGCCAGTTCTTGTGCTCCAAGCCACATGTTTAGGAATGTATGGAGCAGAATGTATGGAGCAGTCAGGAAAGGCTTTTGGCACAGTGTGCTGTGGCAGAATGTTTGGAGCAGTCAGGAAGGGCTTTTGGCACAGTGTGCTGTGTCAATGTATGGAGCAGTCAGGAAGGGCTTTTGGCACAGTGTGCTGTGTCAGAATGTATGGAGCAGTCAGGAAGGGCTTTTGGCACAGTGTGCTGTGGCAGCATTGTAATCCACTGACCTGTTCTGAAATCCAATTGCAGGCTGGTCCATTCTGGCCCAGGAAAAGGCTCACCGCAGTCGGGCATGGACTTGTCTTTTGCCACCCGTACTGGTACAAGACAAGGGATTGAAACCCACCTGTTTAGGACAGAGACTAGCCGAGACCTCTCACTGTGGACGAGGAGCATAGTGCAGGGCTGCCACAATTCTGCGGAGCTCATCACAGAAATCACCACGTGTGAGTAACATCTGCGGCACCGCGACTCCACACCTCCTTGTGACACTCAGGGGTAGCTCAAGTTCCTTCTCCTAATGGTGATTAATTTGTAAAAGCATGCACAGCTAGGGTTCTGTGTGGTTAAAATCATGTCCCCTTGGTTTCTGAGCCTGCCCCAGCTGGTGTGGTGCTTATGACCGGTGACTGTCACTATTATTCTGACTTTTTGTCGTTGTTTTTGTCATGTGGGTTGTTTGGGGTTTTTTGTAGACACAAAACACTGTCTCTGCAAGTCTATAGTCAGCCACATAGCACCATGTGTCATGGAGGAGTGATTGTCAGAGGTTTGTCCAGTAACTCATAGAAAAACGCATTTTTCTGACATTGGGGAGACTCCTGAGCCTGACAGGAGCTTCTCCTCTAGAGGAGGGAGGCAGAGGAGAACTGGGACATTCAAAAGCATGAAACAGTTATTTATTCACCCAGCTCTGCAAACTTGAGAGGAGTAAGAAGTACAAACCAGTCCACATTTTTATGGCTACTCATTTCCCTCCCTGGAGGTCAGGTTGTCACTTCTCAGCACTTCTGTACATGCTCTGAAACTGCTCTGGAGTGATGCCCTAGGTCACTGTAGCTTGTGGTGGCTCTGGAGCTTTGAAGCTGTGCCTTTCTCTTGAGTGCCACATTATGTCCAGGTCGTTGTCTCAAAATGTGAGAGCAACAAGGAAAGCACAAATTAGCAGCATTAAAAAGGGCAGCTCTAAGTTTGTGAAGCCCTCAGGTACAGCCATGTGCTGCTGAACATGGGGATGCCTGCTCGCAGGCTGCCAGACCCCATGCCTCGCAAAGAGCTCAGCATGCTTAGTGAAGGCCTCTGATGTGGAAACAAACCAGAATGTTCCATGGGAACCACCTCCGGGGCCTGTCCATCTCCTCAGTCCAGTGACATGGATGCTTTTGTTTTCCAAAAGCAGGAGGAGGACATCAGCCCCTTCTATGCAGTGCTTTCATCCCAGTGCCATGTACCCTTCACAACAGAGTTGCTCATAGGAAAGTTTGGGATATGAACACCTAAAGTATTCACTGTTTAATTTGGATCATGGTCTATGTTTCTGAGCTGAGTTGAAGACGCAGACATCCTGCAGTAGCTGTTAGATTTAATTACATGGGCCCCTTTTCAATTACCACAACACTAATGAGGACTCAGGAGGGTCTTCATCTTTGTCAAAATACTTAAGGGAAACCCTCTACAGCTTCTCATTTTCTTGTGTGTTGCGCTCTGCGTTTATTGATTTTGGCTATGTCTGCCAGACAGAAGAGGAGTAGCTGTGACTTTGCTGTCAAGCTGTGGAAGGAGGAAATGCTAGCCTGAGCTTTCTTAAACTTCAGAAGATTGCTTTTGTGGCAGATGTACGCTGCAACATGAAAAATGCAGCAAACACCTGAAAGGACTGGTATCAGTGCTGCTGCTGCTGCTGCTGAGAACAATTTTAGCCTCCGTGTTTACACCATAACTAACAAACCAACCTTGCTTGGGCCTTGCACAACAGAGAGATCTGTTGTTTTTTCCAGATCTGCAGGTTTGCAGGATTAGCCCTGTTCTAGAGAAGGGCAGTTTCTGAAAGCTAGTTTTGAGATGAAATGTAAAATGCAGATGGCAGCAGCCAAATGGAATTTCTTTTAAGAACATTACAGATTAGATCTTGTTTCCTCCTTCAGCTTGCACATACAAAAGCCAGGAGTGCCGCTTGACCATCCACTACGACCATGGATTCTCTCTTACAACCGAACCGAAAGATGGTGCCTTCTCCAAGACAATTGCACAATACCCCTATGAAAAACTGAAAATGTCCTCTGATGATGGGATCAGGATGCTTTATTTAGACTTTGGAGGAAAGGATGGAGAAATTGTAAGTACTGTCTTTTAGCAAAGGGATGCATGTTACTAGTCTCTACGGTGGTCCTTCAGGCTGTGGGGATGGAGAAGCACTAGTGGAAGTTGGCCTAGGTGATTATTGTAGGTCCCTTTCCACTGAAATATTCTGTTCTAACATCAACTGGTCTAATAACAGTACCACTGTTTGGACACCATGCTTTATAGTGCAGTATGACACTGACTGTAGGAGGAGATAAACTAAAAGGAGACATGAAATTATAAATCTATGCAAAGAGATGAAAGATTTCTTACAGGTAAGAATAAATCATGTTTCTGAAGAGCCAGATGTTAGAATTTGGTACATATCCATTTGACTTTTTAAATGATTGCATGTGGAACATGGTATTACTGATTCCAGTGCACACATAGGGACTTAATGTTATGACAGTAAGCTATGGTTTCTACATTTTGAACATGTAGCTGATGAAAAAAAGAAGACTACAAATGTACTGCAAACTGTCTGCTTAGGCCTCTAAGTTAGCTCTCAATGCCTAAAAATAAAGTGGTATTCCTAGGAGCAGTTTAGATGCCATGATTTATGTATGTAAACATGATCTGTCCTGGGCAATTTTCTTCAGCACTTCCCAAGCATGTTGGGTGCTTAATTCTTCACACCACCTTTAACACATGCTCTATGAACTGCTTATTGGCAGGCTTTCAGAAGGAAATTTGTTACTAGCTCTCAATAAAGTTGATCCATGACTGATGGAAAGGCAAGTCTGGTTTGTTCTGATGTGAACCTACTGTTGAGCCTGCTGTCCACACTGACAAGTCTCTCATGCTTACCAAGCATGTGGTGGGATCATCTGAACTGTGACTATGGAAAAAAGTTTCAGTTCAGTCACACTTAACACAGGAGCAAAGGAGCAACTATGCAGCATCATTTGAAGGTGCAGTATCTTGCCTTTGGCTATGAGCAACAGCAGAAGCATTAGGTATTGGACACAGTATTCTCACCACCATTGCTGGTCAGAAACAGAGCCTGAGAAGATGGAGGAGTTGAACCTCTTGGAAAACTGCTTACAGCATTTCACTCAGTTTTTTGCTGCTTACTCAGGTGGATGCAAGCCCAGAAGTATCAGGATCTCATTTGCTCTCAAGATGCTTATTGTATTTGTAGCTCTGAGCAGAGGAAATTGTAATAAAGGGTTGATATTAATAGAAGCCTGTGCAAAATGTCAGATAGCCATGAATCAAGTACCTCATAAACGCTTGCTTCTTTGAGCTGTATTCTAATCCAATAATTCTTGATTTCTTTCAGCAACTGGACCTTCATTCCTGTCCAAAACCAATTGTATTCATCATTCATTCCTTCCTCTCAGCAAAGATTACAAGACTTGGCTTGGTGGCCTAAGTTGGGTACTTCTGTTTTGCAAAGAATGATGGAGCGACCTTGCTCATATGAAGTACAGTCAACAGCAGCAACCTGGACCAGCTCACAGCAAACACCAGCTTGGGGTTCAGTACTGGGCCTTGGTCATTTCTGCAGTCTTCCAAGGCCCAGGTTTCATGTTGGTCAGCTAAAGAGGTGACATGACAAGGAGGATGGTGGCTTTCATTGTAACTAATGGGTTTTTTAAATCCCATAGGAGACTGTAAAAGCATGTAGTGCCATACATGTAAATGTTCTGGAATCAGAAATTGTGCCTATTGCAATGTACTTGTCTATACAGAATAAGGGCTAAGCAGACAAGAGTGGGTGTTAGCTGTGATGCAAGCTTAAGGTTGGTTGAGTAGAAGTTCTCCAAACCAAACTGCCCCACCACACAAAAGTAAAATATTTTTTTTTTCTGGTCTGACCTGTGCACCACTTAGAGAAGATTTTTCTTCTGAAGTGCTGTCAAAGCCTGTTGCTCGAATACCCAGCAGAGCATGCAAACATGCACCTTTGAGCTGGATGTTCTAAAGCAATACAGCTGTGGCCAGTGAACAGCTGGAAGGTCCCTGCCAAGGGACACTTCCAGATTAAATGACAAAGACAGCCTGTGTACATTCCTAGCAATGCACCCAAAGCAACACTGGCCACAGTCACTTCCTGAGAGCCAGCTGTCAGTGGGACACAGGTAGGAGTGACCTTTGTTGATGGAGGTGGGTTTTTATAGTGACTTCCTGGACTAGCTTAACCAGTGTCAGTACCTGAGACCCCCAGTTCAGGTAAACATTACCCAAATCCATGCTGAAGTATGACCTAAGCACATTCTTCATGGCAGTTTTCCAACAGGAAACCATTCTGAATTCCCTGTCTTTCTAACCCCTGCTGTGCCACCCCCTCAGCTCCAAGGCTGTCTGCATGCTCTTCATACAACAGATGTGGGTGAGAGGGGAAACTTGGTTTGGTTTTGGCTATTTTTTTTTCTTTTCAGTTTTCTAGATTAGATCAGAAAAGTTATTCAAGGACCTCCACAACAGTGAAGAAATGCACTGGGGCAGGAGCATGAGCTGCACTGCCAGAAAAGCCTTAATACAGAAGGACCTGCTTCTGTGACCATGGGTTGGTATTCGGCCAGATTTATTCCTTGCTGGTGAAACAAATGTGGGACATTCACCTTCCTACCCATTACTAGTTCCTGGTTTGCACCACAGTTTACTATTTGAAGTCAAAACATTCAGATCACTGCGTTTCAGTCTTCTTTGTGGTTATGTTGGGCACAAGTGGGGAGCAGGCAGGAATGCTGACCTTCAGTGGCAGAGACCACACCTCCACCCTGCATCTGCAACTACCAAACTGGCTTAATGCAGTTGGGTGGCAATAGAAAGAAGCAGAACAGGGATGACATTTATGTTGCTCTTGCTTTGCAAACTGAACTGCTGCTTATAGGGGTGGAGTTTTGTTTGCTTTTAGAGTTTTGTCCTAAATTCACACTTTGAAGGACAGGAACTGTACAGGAAGTAATAAATCCAGAGTTTGTAGAAGTTTGCTTGTCATACTACAAGACTTCTTTATTCTTGAGAAAGCACCTAAGTTTCAACTTAGTATCCCTGGGGTGGCAAAGAGGAAAATTAAAAACACAGTTTGGTTCCATGTTTTTAAGCTAACACAGCTAAGTCTAAGAAATGCTGTTTATTCACAGCATAGGAATTAGTTTGTGGTGGTTGCCATGGGTAACTTAATCATCCAAACTAATTAAAAATAAAGACGATGGGATGAATTCACATATAGAGAAAATAATCATTGAAGAACAACAGGTAATCATCATTTGGAAGAGCAGCTGCACTCCCAGCACCTCTCACCAGTCAAAAGCAAGCCTGTGAAGTAGCTGTGAACTTTCTCCTCCTGTCATGGTACTTGCACTTAAAAACTAATCCCTCCTGTAAATTCACGAGGTAGGAGATAAAATGTTACCTAACTTACTAGCAATTTCCAGATGGACTTTTCTCATGTAGTGCTGCTGTTCACATAACTTTCTGTGGTGATTACTTGGATCTCTTGGCTTGGAAGTTCCCAGGAGAACATCTTCTGAGAAGCTGAGAGCAGTGGGTACGCTGGGGGACTGAGTCTCTGCGTGTGAACGCTCAGCGCATCGCTCCGTGAACAGCTGGGCTCACCTTTCCAAGCAGCGATCCAGGACCTTTTGACTGCTGCTCCAAAGTACAACTTCAAAAAATAATCAGATGCAGGTTCCAGAAGTTAAAGTGAAAATGTGCAGCCTGTGGGGTAGGTTCAATACATATGTAAACTATACTGCACTATTCCCTTATTCTTGTAACACAAATCACTGGAATGTTCCACCTAACATGTATGTGCATTGTAAATATTACAAATTCCTATGTTAGTGCCAACAATTAAATGACACAGTATGTAACCTAAGGTGCTCAGTACTATATGAAGTATAGCTGAAAAAAAAAAAGCAACTAAACAGTTTGCAAAGAAAATTCATATATATTTATAAAAAAGAAAAGAATAATTACAGATGCTATTTCTTCATTTTCAGATTTTGGACTGATTCATATTTGGATGGGATAGACAAAAGAAATATAGACCTACTCCACGTTTATAAGAGTATAGTGAATATTTATATTTTAGAGGAAAAGAATATATTTAATAAAGTCATTTATTGGATTTTGGTGAGGTGAGCTTACTTTGTACCCAGACAAGCCGTTTGGAAAAGCTGTTGTTTGGGTTTGGGGTGGGGAAGATGACAATTTAAACCTCAGACATTCTGTTAAGAATTCAGTGACATGAGAGAATGATGCCTCATAGCGACAGAATGGCTTCAAGATTGCAAGTGGAGGTAGTAATGCAGTGTATAATGGTGCTTCTAGCAAGCAAGCTCAGTGTTCATGTGAGAATGGCACTGTTGATGACAGACTGAAAGTGTTGAAGTATGCAGCATTTTTTCTGCTGCTGGCATTTACTGAAAGGCCACAGGGATGTTCTGGGGCAGGTTGTTTGGATTCACCTGCTGGAGTTACAATGCTTTCTCCATTTATTTTTAGCTGAAGCAGTTAACAAAAGTCATAAAAAGCAGAAGAGAAATTTCTGCTCAAGCTTCTGCATACAAGGAGTGAGGCTAGCATGTACCTGGCTTAGGTCTTGTGAACAGTTATGGAAAACCAAATGGTTTTCTTTCCTTCTGTGTTAATTTTTAACTTAGTGGCCCACTTAGAAGAGCTAACTACCTAAGGTATGGAAGATTTTTCCTCATGCTAATCCTAAAAAGGGTGTTTAAGAGTTTCACTCTTCTCACAAAATACTGATCTCACAGTTTGATCAGAAAGGCTGTAGAGCAGCTTCACTGTTAGACCTGGACACATCTTGGAACAAAGGTGTTACTGGAAAAATGCCATATAAGGCATTTGTTTAAAAAGCAAAAATAAATAAAACAAAGCTGATCTGACTGTGTTCAGGGAAGCACACTGCTGTTTCCTGAGTTTTGCTCTTCAAGAGAGCTGCTAGTTCCACTTAAGTTACTTATAAATCAGAGTACAACTCTTTATGCACCAGCAGGTAAATTGCTACAATGAACTTCATTAGACTTGGTGTTTTCCAGATTACAAAGCAAGTGCATTCCTCTTCTGCAGAAGGTAAGTAGTCCTCCTTCCCACACATCAGGGGAGCACACTCCAGCCCGCTCTGCACATTCAGAAGCACAATTGGTTTAAAGTAAAGGTTGAGCTCATTTTCATCCTCAAACTCTCAGTGTCTTCTTAGTTATGTTCATTGGAGCTTCTTTGATTTCAGTGGAAGCATAATTGGAAACTAAACAAATTATGTGCTTCAGATTGTTATACTGTCATTGATTTGTAAATGTATTTTTCATTACGGGTAGCCTATAACCATATCTTGCTGAATATGACTTATATCCTGACATCCAGAAAACAGTAAAGCAAGCACCCAAGCCTACAGCAAAGTATGCATAGGGCAGGCAGCAGTTTGAGCTTACCAGCCTCAAAAAAAAATAATTTGAAGTTCACAGGCAAAGAGTGGTGATACATTCTGTATCATTTAAGTACAAATGAGACACAGCACTCTATTAGTTCAGCACTGGGAATCTGGCAAACAATGTAGAATCATAGAATGTCTGGGTTGGAAGGGACCTCCAAATGTCATCTAGTCCAATCCCCTCTGCAGTCAGCAGGGGCATCCTGAACTAGATCAGGTTGCCCAGAGCCCTGTCAAGCCTCACTTTAAATATCTCCAGGGATGGGGCCCCAGGCCCTGAGCAACCTGTTCCAGTGTTCCACCACTCTCATAGTAAAGCACCTGTTCCTAACCTCCAATCTAAATCTGCTCTTCTCTAGTTAGAAGCCATTGCCCCTTGTCCTATCACCACAGGCTTTTGTAAACACTCTCCAACCTTTTTGTAGGCTTCCTTCAGGTACTGGAAGGCTGCAATGAGATCTCTTCTCCAGGATGAACAACCCAGCTCCACTAGCCTGTCCTCGTAGCAGAGGTGCTCCAGAGGTGCTCATTTTTGTGGCCCTCTTCTGGACCCACTCCATCAGGTCCATGTCTTCCCTGTATTGAGGGCTCCAGAGCTGGATGCAGTACTCCAGGTCAGGTCTCACCAGGGCAAAGCAGAGGGAGAAGAGAACCTCCCTAGACCTGCTGTTATATTACCTGTAATCATGTTAGTTTATATGATGAACATAAAATCCTTAACACCAAAAGCTGTAAAATGTATTTGTTTTAGAATCATAGAATGGTAAGGTTGGAAGGAGACCTCAAGGATCATTCAGTTCCAACCCCCTGCCATAGGCAGGGACACCTCCCACTAGCACAGGTTACTCAAGGCCTCATCCAACCTGGCCTTGAACACCTCCAGGGAGGGAGCAGCCACAACCTCCCTGGGCAGCCTGTTCCAGTGGCTCACCACCCTCACTGTAAAGAACTTCCTCCTAGTCTAAATCTTCCCTCTGCCAGTTTAAACCCATTAAACCCATTGCCCCATTGTTTTGGTAGGAAATTCCTCATCTCTATATAATACTAACCCAAATAATTATAGCAGTAAAAGCCAGGTATGTGTCTGAGCCTTAAGCAGACTGAGGGCAAGTTTGATACTCTACTGTGCTTGCAAGTCAGGTAGAAATTATTCTTTCCATCACACTTTATCATAGCATGCCAACTCTTTCACAGCTCTCATCATTACCACCACTATCATTTTGATCTTCTCCTCCAGCATGGAAAAAAATCTCAGAATTCTGTTCTGAACTGTGCCTAAGAGCTGTTACAAAGACAGCATACATGAGAAATCATACTGGAAATTCAGCTTGTAAAACAATTTTCCTTTCTATAGTGGGAGCTTACACCAAGTTTCAAAAGATGTATGAGAAACAAAAAAAAAGCACAACACAGATACTTGTGACTCAAATTCCAATTTTGGTTGCTTTCACCTACAGCATAGGAACTGTTCTTAATTACTCTATAAAATGTTAATGGTTGATGCAGTAAACAGCTGCTAATATAACAGCAAAGAGTAATAAATAGAATGGAGGGCTTCACACAAAAAGGTAAAACAAAGTAGTTCTGTTATTAAATCTGGTGAGCTTTTTATTCACATAAAAAACAAATACACTGCTTTGAAAACATAAAATTGAAGCCAAGTCAAGCTATATTCCTTTTGACTATAAAACACAATAAATATGCATGTACAATAAAACATTTTTTCATGTGACTCTTAAAAAATTAAAAACTTTTTAAGTATAAAAAAATATATCAAAACATGGGACTGTGCTTGAGAACTCAAGTCTATATAATTAGACTGACCAAAGTCCTTCTGGTGTGTCTGTGTGCACATCTGTGTGTTCAGCAGTGTATTGCTTTCCTCACATCAGAAATGCTCTGCAAGGTGTGAAGAGCAGCCATGCAGTACCTCTACTTTCCAGTCTTCTCCAAAACCCATTCGATCACCTGCAAAAATAAATGGGAAAGCTATTTACAGAACTCCAGTTCTTGAAAGCAACTTAAGAACAATCTCATACACTTTATTACTTCTCTCTTTATCACCACTTTTAGCACCATCTGTGTAGCATTTACCAAATAGGGTTTAAAATTAATTCATTCAAAAGGAGTAAGAGTTAAGAAACTGAAAGGATACAAAATTATCCAAGAACTGCATTTAATTTTACAGAATGCCTTGTCTTCTGAAAAAGGCATTTTTAAATCCCCTGAATTGAGCTGCTTCACTTCAGTCTCTCCATTTACTAGCAACAAGGTGCACACACCACCATGCTAATCAGGTTAAGTGTTTCCAGCACAAGAAAATTCCTATTCCACAGAAGAAAGGGAAAAAAGGATAATTTGTGCCCTGCTCTATCTCCTGCCATTATTACTGCTGTTTCCCAACCAGGGCAGTTGTTCAGACCACTGACTATTTCTGGGAAATTGCCTTATGAAAAAATGTAGTCTCAAAGTATTCTATAATAGAGGGAGAAAAGGCCAGCTTCAGAGATCTCAAATTTTAATGCCTATTCTGCCAACAGCAAACACACATAGAACTACTGGTTGTGCCCCCAGAGAAAGCTGGTGGTGAGCAGCAGTGTATCAGTACAATATCCCAGTTCAACACCAAACATCACAACCCATCTAGTTTTTGACACCTTATGATCTGTTGGAACCAGTTTGCAAGGTAACACAGTACAGAATGCAATAAACACTGATCTCATAGAATAAATTCTTTGGGGATCTAGCAGTCTTCCTTGCAAGTTTGGGTTTTAGTATTTATTTAACCTCCCCAGTCCAGATCCTCCCATTTCACATGCAGGTTTGAAAACTGCACCCTAAACATGCATTAGACTTCTGAAATCATGGAGTCACTTCAGCATGTTTTTCAGAATTTAAATCAGAGGGTTACTTCATTTCTGGGAGACAGGAGTGTTTATTCTTGTAATTTGCTGTGTCCTACTCTTCACATAAGTCCCACCATACAAACAAATTCCTCTGATATCCCTTATGGTTAGTTATTCCCAAACTTAAAATAACTGATTTTCATTGCTTCTTTAAAGAAATCTATTCCCTTTTATAGATCTCTTTATTGCTTCCTGCAACTGAAAGATTTTTTTTCCCCTCAGTGGTAAGGAAACATTTATTGCCTTCATTTCCATTTCTCACTATGGCACATCAGGTTGACAGTTGTAACTAGAACACCAGCTAAAATATGAATACATGCAGCTGGAAAATTTGCCATGGGACTACTGATTGAAAGAAAGTTTTTGTGAGACCAGAGTGTGAAATGAGACCCACAGCCAAAGGAATGGATGCCTTCACCTCTTAAAGTTGTGGACTAAACCATCCCACAGCCAAGCTGCCACAGCTACATTTAGCTAGTGACAGCAACAAATAAATAAATGGTCTTACCTGCTTAGCATTGTTATTTGCTGTTTTCTTCATTTCATCAAAAAGTCCTCTAGAAGTTTTAAGATCCTAAACATGAAACACAAAGCCACAGAAATTCACAAACTGGTACCTCACTCTAATTTGGATTATAAAGAGCCCAAATAACCAGGGGAGGTGTTACCATTTTATCACCTTGAACAGAACCACAGAAGAGTCACTTGACTTTGTGAGTTTTTGTTTTATTCTAACTGTATTGCAATAGGTTGCAGCTTTCCCTAGAACAGTCCAAGTCCAGTTAAGCATACATGGAGCAAGGAAATCAGAGCAAGAAAGAGAAACCCCAGAATGGCTTCTTTGTTTTGCAGTCCAGTTAGCCCAACCTAATCCACTCTCTTAAAGCAGGCATGTAACTGCCTAAAGAGGAAGGTAACCTAAGAAAATTATTTTGCTACTTGTCTCTGAAGGAAAACAATGCCTGTGATAGCATGTTTCTGAAGTATACAGCACAGAAAAGGATTCAAAGGGCTCCTACAGATTTGGGGCTGCAAGACAGTTCTGAAGAACAACTCCCTGCTGCATCTGTCTCTAGATCAACTTCCTGAAGGACAAGGTTACTGCAGTTCTCTTTCCTTTTTGCTCTTCTTCTTAGAATGGAATTGTGAACCTATCCGATTTGGCCTAATCACTCATCCCTACATGCAAATCTCTGATTTCAGATTAGATCTTCCTTGAGGGCACATTGCAGGGAGATTTTAGGATTGCTTACAAAATGACTGTCCAACTACATCCTAATTGTTTAAGAAATTGGTGCTCAGCAGCAAGATATTCTAAATGCTATGTAAGCATTCAGCTCTCTTCAACTGCAGCTTTATTTAGCTCAAATCACCTTTGCTGTAGCTGGCTAAACTAAATTCACAAAGACTGGTAGGCTAAATGTATGGAAATAAACAGAAACAGCTTTTAAACATCCTGTCCTGTAATTGAACTCGAGTTTGTGTCCAGATTTAGTAACATGAGCTCAAGCATTGATTCACAAATCTCCTATGTTTTGTGTAAAGAATTCTCATCTCTTCCGACAAATGAGGCTGATGCAATTCTACAGGGTGCTGCTGAGTCACTATGCGTTAGACACTTGTACATATTTACAATGTGTTTACAAGGACTTGTGTGAGTGTGTCAGGGAACTACAATTTCTGAGTCAGCTGCGTAAGCTACCTATTGAGCCAGCAGCCTTAGAACAAGGGAGAAGATGAGCTGCACAGCAATGACTGGGAAATGGTTGCTACAGGTAAGGAAGCACAACCATATCTAACAGACCTGCTTGAGGTTGTTACCTCACATAAAAGACTACTGCTTTATAAGGTTTAACAAACAACCAGCCAACTACCAAAACATACTATAAAACTAGGTTCTGTATCTCAGAACAAGTCCAGAGGGTTATCCACACACTCTACATGCTAAGACACCACTAGGAAATACTAGCTTAAGGCTGAATATCCCACAGTCTATCTCAAGTTTTATTCAGGAATGGATTCACTTCACTGAGAATAAGTGATTATAAGAGCATGTCTTCTAGTTACCTTTAAGTAGAACTTTGATATCTCAAATAGGCGCTGACTGCATGATACAAAGCACTTGTGGTCCTCTGTAATTCCATGGTTTTGAAGAGTCTTGGCAACCACTTCCTTCAGCATCTTGGAAAAACAGAAACACACTCAAAAGTTCATCCCCATTATTAGCATGAAATACTGTCAAAGGGAAGTAAACCAAGCAAACAACAAAACCACAAACACCTTATCTTTGTTTAATCTTGCCTCCATCGTTAATCTATTGGCCAATCACTGAACAAAACTGGGCAGAGTTATTTAACAACCTATTTGCATTTCCTTCATTTAAAAAATTAAGGAAATGCTCACATGTGAAAGCAATGTAAAGAATCATTGAATATTCACATGGGGCTTGGAAGCCAGAAAATAATTGATAATGGCTTGGGTTTTCTCTTCTCTAAAATATTATATACATATATTACTTTTCTTTATATTGCTATTCTCTTCTTCAGCACATTTATATAAAAATATAGTCAGAAAAGGACAACAGGATATTAGATTCAGATTAAAAGATATCTTGACATTGTTTACATCAGAAATGTTAAACCTTTGCTGTAGATCTGAATGAGTCAGGCCGATTTATGCTTATTTGGGTCACCTCAACTTGTCTTTGACAGTAAAACATTGACATTCATGCAGTGTTCTCTCTGGTACCACCAAGCCAGAAGCAGTTTTGTGTACTGCATTTGAAAAGTGGCATTCCTAACATGTACAGCTATTAATTAAACATCATTGCATCAAACTATTTAAGTGTTACCTCAATTAGTGGACTTGTACAACGATTGGAGTAGCTTTTTTATTCTCAGAATAGTCTGTTCTTCCACAATGGCTTTGACCCTTCCAGCATAGATATTTCCTTGGTACTTTTAGGTTTTATATGGATTTTCTAGATTTCATAAATCTTATTAATTTATATCCATTCCCACCTTTATTATTTGTAGGTGCTATCTCTCTCAGCCTTAATTCCCTGGGCATGACATAATACACCTTACGTATTTTTTCACTCTTCTGCAGCACTCTCCACAGTGCCTTCAAGAATTCATTTACACAAGTGAATAGAGAGAAAGGTAATAATAAGGAGACTGTCAGTTCACTCCAACTTTAAAAAGTTAAATTAAAAAGAAATAAATTAATGAATCAAGTCACAGGGGAAGAAGTTAAACAAATGCTTTGTTACAAAGCAAATATTGTAGACCTTTACCCTTGTATGTTTCTGGGATCTTGATTCCTTAGCTGGCTTTGAAGTCTGGGATTCAGTTGCACTTGAATGACTTGCAGAGCCAGCCTTAGTTGTTGCTTTGTAGGGTTGACCAGGCTGTTTCAAGGGTAGTGAAGCAACAGAAAATGATCTTTCAGAGCGCTTCCTTGTCAGAGCAACTGTAGAGTGACTCCCACTATTTCCACTTGTCTGAGAGAGCAAGCAATCTGTACTCTCAGATTTGGTTAGCCTGGAAAGAAAGAAAGAAAACAAAGCAAAAAGATAAAAGAAGTTTCAGATTTTATACAGACTCCTTTTGTGCCTTTGTTTCTGCTACAGTAGCTGCTGCCAAAAGTGTCAAGTATTGTACAGCAGACAGGGTTCCGTTATGTAACTTTATTTGTATTGGAAGAATAATTTACTGACTGATTTGGTCTCTGGTAACAGATCCATTGCACTGAATACAAAAGTCTAGAAATTAACTGAAGAAGCAAGATAGCCAAGAAAAGAAAGTGTTTGGAAGAAGGTCTACATGCAGACCCTTCATCTAGATAGCTAGGAAAGGCCAACTCTGCTGGCCTCCAGTCTGAAGATAAGACAAAACTTCTTGAATCTATCTAACCTCTTTTGGTCCTATGGGAGTGTCACAATTTGTCTTTAACTATGCCAAGGTGGGTGTTACAATTGTACTCTAAATTTTTTTCCTTCAATTGTAAGAGCATTTTTAATTCTGAAACTCCAATTTAGGAATTGCTAAGTACAATCACATCTTCTTTCCTAACTATTCGATAAGCTGCAAAAGATATGATATTCCTCTGTGAAAGACCTACTGTGATTAGATTGCACAGGGTATCAAACTGGAAAGAAGGAAGAAGTATTATAGTAAAAAGTGAATTCAGAAGTAGTGCTACATAGCGGTTAATTTTTTCTTGGCACAGAGTTTGCATCTTCAGAGCGAAGAACAAGGTACAAAGTGAAGCCCTAAAAATCAGACTTCCAGATAAGATGTTAATAAACAAGGCTGACAGTAAGTTTGAATTCTGATAGGTCATCTTATGCCAGAAGTCCTTTGGATCAGGAATTAGATTATTCTGTTTGTACGGTGCTTGGCTTTCTAAATCTTTAGCTGTTTATTACTGTTGCAACATCAGTGACAGCTTTGGTTCTGGATGAAGCTGGCTGTTGTCTTTTCAAACACATTGAGACTTTGCAAGATACAACTCCCAGTCCCTTAAATAAAAGGTGTTTGTGCTGCATGATTCTGATTAATTTAATGTTACCAATAAGAGGTCACACTTAAGAAAAAAAGAAACTGAAGAAAAGGATTAAACAACTAGAACATTTGTCTAGATAGCTTCACCAAAGTCATTTGAGATGAAAGAAAAGATGCATTTCACAAGAGACTACTGAAATATTTCATGCCACAGATTTATTTCATTCGGTGCATTACCTTTTCTTGGGATAAAAGCAATCCAACTCTTTTGATCTGTGTTTTAGCCTTGATGCTTCTGTTTTGAATTCACTTTGTAAAGACTCTCCATCAGGGACGCTTCCAGGCTCTGACAAGACTGCCGGAGATGGGAGAGGGCTCAGGACAACTGGCACAGGGCAGCACTCCTTGGTACAAGTAGTCTGAGTTTCATAGCGAATAAGACGAGTTTGAAGTTCAGCGTATCCCACATCTCTCTCCAAGGCTCTTCTGTTATCTAGACAATAACTACAATTGAAATTGGTGAGAAATCTGTGAGAAAAAGTCTTTACTTTCTTACCCAACAACTTTTGACTGTCATGTAATCTTCAAACCTCTTTTTGTTCGGGCAGCTATATTGTTGCAAAAGATACTTTAAAACAGCTCAGTAAATGAACGTGTGCCTGATGGATTTAGCTGCATTTCAGTCTAACTCCAAAGAAAGTGAATCACACTGCTTGTAAACCTTCACCCTGTGGTCTCACAAATAAGATTTCATGGACATCAGCAGATTTTTTTTCCCTTGAACAGTAAGTGATGGATTAGGATGCTGACAGTGGATATTTTGCTCTTTACAGTCAGCCCTGTGTTACATTTATATCAAAAACAGAGAGACTGGGGATACTACTGGCTTTCATATTCTGTCTGTACATAACAGATGTTGCCCCTTTCGAAATACTGAGCAGTGTGACAGTGATGAGGACAGTTCATGAGCCAGCATACCATAATCTATACAGTAGCTTCAGACCTCAGATTTTGCAAGCATCCATTACAATTTTGAAGTCCAGACAATATCAGGTTATTACATTAAAAATGATACACTATAATATGATAACATTTTTATTTAACATGCCTCTGTTTCTTCCGTGAGANAAAAACCCCAACCAAACCAACCAATCCACCTACGATTTCTTACTGCATATGCCATAAGGGAATCACATTAAATATCTGAAGAAAACAGCCTAAAGTACAATATAAGAAAACTGCAAGCGATGAGCGCTTCAGGAATCCCCAAATGCCACGATACTGACATCATTTTAGGAAAAGCCAGGCTGTGCCAAAAAACTTGGATGTTATGAGATTGTATTAATTAAATGTAACCAGAATGAAGACAGGGCACAATGAGTGTTTTAAAAGGCTATTTAGTATAGACCCTTTGCCAACTGCACTGTTTGAATATGCAACCGGTAGCTTTGTCCAAGATAAGCACAGCTACAAGAGATTTATGTTTTTTTAAGTGCTACAAATACAGAAGTGCTACAGAATGAGGACAAGCTTCCCAGCTTCCTATTGATCACAAAGAGTATATGGTTTAATCAAATCAAAAGGAGGAACTGGTGGAAAGAGAACAAATGAATAGTGCTAACTCAATGAAACATACTCATGAGAGGACAACAACACAAAATGGATCTTAACTAACTTTTTTCTCTTGTGTAAATCATTTCCAGAGATTCCTTGCAGGATTCCAATGTCTCATTGCCCAATAACTTATATTACTTCTACTGCAGGGAAATACAAAGGTATTATCCAGTAGTATTCCTTCCTTTTCATGATGAGTATTCTGAACAATGTGAACTATCTCTCAGCCCACCCTCCAAACTACCAGCAATTTTTCCTACCCTTAGGAACTCTAGACATATTCTTTGCTTTTATCTCTTCACACAAAGTCATGTTAAATTGCTAGATCTGATTTTTTCCACTTTCTTCAAAGTATTTTCATATTCAGGGGGAAATTCACTTCTCTAATAACAGACTGGAGAATCCATTTCTACAGCTGAGTAAGACTTTCCACTAGAAATAAATTCATTATCTGATAAGAGTAAGTTCTCTTAACTTACAAATTTCAAGGTATTTAATTTTCCTTATTTATATTCTCAGTCCCCTGAGTAATCACATCCCCTACAACGATAAAAATGTTTTTATCTTCTGAAGTCAAATTGCCATTTTACTCACTCTGCTTTAACAGCAATTACTTTCTCTCTGCAACACAGGATTCAAGTGTTTGGCACAGGTTCATTACACCAGAAATTTGATTTAATCATAACTACTACTCCTAGCTTTGTTGACAAGACTTTACTTCCAAATATAAATACAGCAGCTAGGCAGATGGGAATGGCAATCACAGCTGCATGGTACAAAACACATCTATCTGCTCCAGAAGACCACCATATGATAATCTTGTTACAAGATATTTTGGTTGCAGAGGTGTAGCCTCCTCCCTTTCATGCTAGTTTCTACAGCTTCCCTTCCTTTTTTTCTAGCACATTCCCCTTGTAACATTAACATACCAAGGTCTCCCTCCTCTCTACAATATCCAGGCCTCTCTGCAGTTGCTACCTGTCATATTTTGCTAATAGAAGAAGCAGTACAAGCTGTGTTGTGCCTAGTTTGAAACCCCATGCACACTTCCTGCTGAGGTCAGGCAGGTTAGCAAGCTACCACACACCCAACAGACAAAAGCCAAGTGCTTCTTTCCCACACCTGGAATGATAAATCTGCATTTCTCTATCCACCCAGACACCTCTGTGTCTCTTGTTACAAACCTAAAAAGGCTGACACGCTCATGAGTTACCACTTAGAAAGGGAGAGGAAACAGACAGCTAAACATACAGAATCACTGCTTCACTTCCCTAGAGAACCTGACTAAAATTACCAGATATTAAACACAGGCTTAATCGAACTATTTGTGCAGTTGCTAGGAAAAAAATTACCAGCAATACTATAGTCTGATCATCTGTAAATGTGATTTTAGGAGGCAGCAAAAATTTGCACAAAGGCTGAACTGTCTACACCTGGTANCCTCTGATCATCTTCGTGGCCCTGTAATGCTATAACTAGACTAAGAGTCTGTCTACACAGAAGAGTTACACTGAACTATCTGCTCCAGCATTTGTGTATGTCCTTTTTATCATCTCCTCGATGACAGCATTATTTTCCCAAGCCATTTTTATACAGCTACATTATATGATGTTTGCCCATCTGAAGCTTTGACACTGGCTGTCTGGGACTAAGCACAGTTCTAATTATATTGATCCTTATCACTAACACCTGCTGGTGTTGTTTTTAGTTTCCTAAACATGTAGGTAGCTTCACAGTTGGTCTCATAAACCTTGTTACTATTCTTCTGAAAGTGCCTACAATTTCATATGAAAGTAGAAACTACCTATGTAGTTCAACTTGTGCTGCTCCAGGGACTTGATATGTACCACTGATAGGTACCCTAGACACTTCTACTTGTGAATTAACATTTACAGAGATTCTGAGAATAGTTACAGCAGTACAACTTAGAAGAAAGACTGAAATAATTTTACATTACCACTGAGGCAGGAGCATTGCAATTTAAACTAGGGAATAAAATAAAGTTGCTTGTGCAAAGTTCTTCCAATGAAGAAAAAGGATACATAAAGTTTTCCATAACTAATGTTCAAGTTCCTTGAAATGTTTGTAGTCATACCTTGACCAGAAGGTGAAAATTAATTTTAGAGAAAGAAGTCAGGAAACTTACTCCAGTCCATGATAATGGCATCCAGCTGCTTTTTCAAAAGGTAAAACTCTGAGTTTCCGAGGGGTCAGTGCTGGTGTCAAAAGGAATGTGTTGTCACTGAAAAGTAAAAAGATCTATTTTTACTAGTTGCAATCATGAAAAATTGTACTTTCAAAACTCAGGAAAAAGCCCTCCTTAACACAGGAAGACCAAACAGCAGATCCTGTAGCTAAGCCCCCATGGTAGACCATCAATGGAAAATTAAATCTTCATTGAAGTGAGAATTTAAGCTCAACTAATACCTCCTGAGATATTGCCATTAGAGAAGCTCCTAAGACACTGCAACTAGTTTGGAGGTCACTGCTACAAATAATTTACTGATAAAATCAGGCAACTGTGACCCCGGAGGAGACACTGAGGGAGCTGGGGCTCTTTAGATTGGAGAAGAGCATCCTGAGGAGTGACTTCATCTACGTTTATAAATACATAACGGGTGAGTGCCAGGAGGCTGGAGCCTAATGACAGGACAAGGGGCAATGGGTGGAAGTTGAGGCATAGGAAGTTTCATGTAAACATGAGGAGGAATTTTTTCACTGTGAGGGTGACAGAACACTGGAACAGGCTGCCCAGGGGGGCTGTGGAGTCTCCCTCTCTGGAGATATTCAAAACCCTCCTGGATGTGTTCCTGTGTAATCTGGTCTAGGTGATCCTGCTCTGGCAGGGGGGGTGGACTGGATGAGCTTTTGAGGTCCCTTCCAGCCCCTGACATACTGTGATTCTGTGATTTCAAACCTAGTTAGGCCATTCTGAGACTCATTTGGTCATTATTCACATTCCCCTGCACCAGTTCTGAGTGTGGTCTTCAGTGGTTTTAATATGCTGGCTTTATACCGTTTGGGAATTTGTAGTGGCTGAAGATCCCCAACTGGTAGCCCTTCTGGTGTGAAATATTTCAGTAGCTCTTTAGCACCCAGCAACGTCAAGGACTCCCTCTGGCTGTCTTTATGCCCCAGCAACTGCTCAGAGGAATGTGCAAACATAGAAACTCTGAAAAAAACGAAAAGGAAAACAAACAAACAGAAGTAAAAGACCAATCTAAGTTTTTTGTTTTGTTTTTTTTTTCTTTTCAATGTAGTGACCTCATTGTATTAAAAAAAAAAAAAATTAAAAATCACTGCTAGTCTGGAGTAATTAAACAGATTTCCAAAGTAAAATGAACAAGGTTGCTCCTTAAAAAATTTACACAAATGTTCATGATAAAGTATATTTGATGCAAGTTCTCTACCATTCTACTGAAGAAAGTACTTTCTTCAAGATTCTACAGCCCAGTTATGAAAGTCAACATGGGAAGAATATTATTCCTCCCTTTTTTCAATTTATGAACCTGTAGGATAAGAAATTAATTCCTCTTAAAAAAACCACACACAATATGCAGCAAAGGAACCACAGAAACTCTAATGCATGTAACTCTCCACTTTTTTTTCAGTGTCCTCAATCAAGTACAGCAAAGTTCTTTTCCACTGTTAAGCATGATGCTGTATACTAATTCAGGATAAACAGAACACAATCAGTCCAGAATATAATGAAGGAAGAGCTTTACCTGTTTGAGTTTTTAAAAAAGCCAATAATAATGATGATGATGATAATAATAATAATAATACCCACGAGAAAGCAAGGATCTAAATCTGAGAATTTCTGACATGCAGACCTCCAATCTAGGCTATGGCTGAGTATGGTATTTGAAAAACAGAAATGGAATGGAAGTGAGTAAGAAAAAGGCAGTTGGACAGGTGGCTCTAAAGGTCAGTCAGCAAAAATGTTAAGATGCAGTAAAGATCATTAAGTCCTATATAAAGTGACACCTAAACTAAAATCAGTAGGCTATATTAAGAGACATATATTAATATCTGTAGGTTTCACTTAAACAGCACTGAAGGAAAAACAAAGCTAAATATAAATTTCAGACATCAACCAAATAGAACCTTCTACTTCAAACTGACTGGAGACCTGATACAAAGCACTATCTAGGAAATCTGGGGAGATTAGAAACACCTTGTACCTGCTGACAAAACCTGCTGTACTATCTGCCTCAGGCATATTGGGAGGAAAAAAACAACTTCTTTATATTTTTCTACCATGTCTACTGTTTCTAGTACTGCCATTCTGGTGATTTCGTTTTGGGACTATCTTACTTTTAGCTAACTTTCTGTTGCATTTTGTCAATAAAAATCAAAACAATAATGCTTTAAATACAAGAATATGCACCTTTAGGAACTGACAGAATCTTGGTTTTAAGCAATGTTTCCTCTGAAATAATATATTTCAAAACAGTTTACAGAATGGCTATCAACATATACAGTTCCTCTAGAATGATTTTCAATGGCCACTACAGAGAAAATTTCCAGTATTTAACCATTACCTCATCTTTTGTTTGTTCTTTTCAAAGTTTTCCAAATTCTGAAGAACATGTCTTTCTGGCCACTCCAATGGATTCTGCTCCATTGAATCAGATTCTGCAAGAAATATATGGTGGATAACCCTTAACAGAAGAATACAAATCTTAATTCCTTAAAGAAATAGGTGTATAAATATGTGTGTGTATGTGTATATGTAATGTCCTTTATATATCTGAATTATATTTATGTGTGTGTGTGTGTGTATATACACACATACACACACACACACACACACACACACATGCAAAAGCATCTAAGAAAAAACTTGCCTGGTGCTGTGATCAGAAACATTTTCTGCATTTTTCTTTTGTTGAGGTAAAGAAAGGAAATAGTCAATGAGGGTGTAATTGCAGTGTGCAAAACCATAGAATCATAGAAT
>WBNM01006555.1:168344-214501 GCA_013399055.1 Ramphastos sulfuratus | reverse complement strand
TACAGAATATTTCCCTACAAGTTACATTATTACTTCAGACACCATGGGAGAATGCCTGTTCAGTGTGGGAACTGATATTGTGGTGCATATCATTTACACAGGAGACTTTAACCCTGTATCTGGATGCAGTGAGATGATTTTCCAATCTTTCATGTGCTAGCTTTTCCTCCAAACAGCAATGAAGATCTGAATCATATTTTCCCCATGCTGTTCTAAAAATGGGTTATGGTCAGACTGGGCAAATTCATATGCAAATAGAGTACTGTTAGGTGATCTGCAGGGCTTATTTCCCCCAAGTTGTTGCAACTTCCTCCTAATCCTTTAGTAAACCTAATGGGAATAGTGATGACAGTAAGTAGTTCTACAGTCCTTCCACTGGAGCAGGGTCATCTTCACTTTGCTGTGAAGCAAAGTCCAGGTCATTCCTCCTTCCCACCTCCAACCCTTAGGCAACACAGCAGCCTGAAACATGGGTGCAGTTATGGGTTGGCAGCTAAAGTACCAAAACCCCGGTCTTTAATGATCAGGAAGGTAGATTAGGAAAAAGGAATTTAGGTTCTCTCACCCTTATGTGCATCTGCGTAGACTGAACACTGTATTTCACCAAACTCTTTAAAAAAAAGCTTACCTATTCAGACAGCAAACTTCTTTTGGAGAAAAGTTGCCTCTTGTGGGTCTCCAGATTACCATTGCAATGAGACCCTGCTCCTAGCACGCCCCCTGAGGCACTATGGTAACAACATCACCATCTGCCACCATCTGAAAGACTCAGGCCATGATTTCATGACATTTCAAAAACTGTCCTATTTAACAGGTGTGTGACACTTTGCTTTGGCAGTGAACTCCATGAAAGATCAAAGTAAAGACAGCAACCAAAATCCAGACCTCTCCGATTTTCCAACTGGCATATATGAATTGTCCAAGTTATTCTCTCCAGATCTTTTTATTACTGTGTACAGATGGGATTGCATAATTTCATAAACCACTTGCTTTTCAGCTGAGTCTTCTGCTTACTCTTGCACATACATTAGCTTCAAGAGCCAGTTGCAAAGCACATAAAAATAAGATAAAGGCTGAGAACCTTCTAAAGAGGTTCTGTTTTGAGCTCACTTGGTGTTTTGACTAAGAAATTCAAACAATTGCAGTAAAAAAAAAAAAAAAATCCTGTAAGTCTCTGAAGAGAAGCACTTGATGGGCACAGAAGATGCCACTTTTCCAGAGGCACAACATCCAAAACTGAAGCCTAGATCCTAAGTGAATGCCTCTGAATCTGAATCAGAACAACCACATTCATGTCCGTCAGCAGAAGGTTTGCACATTCCACTGCATCCCTTCAACAGAAACTCACCAGTGGTGAAGACCACTTCCCTGCTGACCAGCCTCTGCTCAATAATGGTGAACTGGGGCAGTTCCAGCACCTCCATCCCCGTGACAGCAGAATCATTTCCTTGCCAGAAGAAGACAATGTCATCGACCGTGTAACCATCTGCAGAGATGAAGCACAGAGAGAGAACTAAGCCGACAAGATGAAGCAGATGACACCCCCATTTTCAATAGGGTGATCTGGAAGAGGATTCAGAGGAAAGCCCACATCCTCAGGCAGCAAGCATAGCCCCTCCCTGCTGACGTACTTATCTTGTTCAGCTGAGCTTGGCACTACAGTCCTTAGGAGAAGAGGAAAAAATTGGTCACAACTCCCATTTCAGGCTAGAATTCAGGAGAAAAAGGTGAGAACTGGCCTGCCAAGCCTTGCCTTGCGTTATATAACCTCCACGGCTGACATGACAGAAACTCGTGCATCAGAAGCCTCTGTCAAATGCACCAAACCCGGTGTTTGGCTTTCCAAAAGCTGCATCCTTTCGCCAGAAGGGGGAGAGCGCAGAATACCTTCTGCTGGGCACTCTGCAAACACAGCAGCTACATGCCGCAAATTCCCAGAGAGAAAAAGATTTGCAGCAGAAGTTAAAAGAAATTTGAACAGCAAAACATTTCCCTCTTCTAAGTACTCGCAGTCAAAATTCAGAGCAGGAAAGTGGACAGTGTCTGAGATCAGGGACTGCTTTTACTAAGTGCTGACTGAAAAGAGCAGTACCCCTAGCAGAGGGGAACAGAAGCTAGGCTGGTAACAAATACTCATTTGTTATGGCTCAGGATAATGGAATTGCTAACCCAGCCAAGGGTATACAGCCTTTTATTTTAACCCCTAACTATATATGCCAGACAGGGCTGCACAGGCTGCAAGTGCTGAGGAGCCCAAAGTCACAGTCCCAGGAGAAAGACTCCTTAGATGCTGCAGCCTCATGCGGAATGAGGCCCAGGGGACAAAATCATGCAGCCACCTTCCCATCAGTGTGATGTTCACAGTCCTGCTCATTGTGAGGCCAAGGACTCATCCCCACTTGAAGATTAACACCACTTGTGGCAAGCTGGGTTGTGAAGCACTGTGGCTGTTGCTGCACAAGGGGTGGTCTGTTATTCTAAGCAAAGTGTAAAGCTGTGCACCTCGGTGTGCAGAGAAGCAGTAAGATATGTACAGACTTTGGTACAGCATGGTGCAAGGCTTCCTTTAGAGCATGAACTTTACGTGTCCCCACAGACAGCTTGCTCTGCAGCACGTCAGCCTGCCTTATCCACAAGCCTTCACGGCAGAAAGGCAATAACCAGCAAGGCTGACATCCATTAGGGACAGCTGCCATTAAAACCATCAACAGTGTATAAGTGGGATCAGAGGAATGAAGAGTTGTTGAATGTATCACAGAGGAGAAATTATTTTACTTAACCTTAGGGGCCAAGGGTTACCCCAGATCAGAGCTGAACCTCTGAGGATAGTGTCATCCTGTAGGTCCTGAGTGGACAGAGCTAAGCAACCCTCTATGATCTCATAGCTGACCCTGCTTTGAGCTGTGGGCTGGACTAGAGACACCCTGAGGTGTCTTCCCAAACTGAATTATTTGATGACTGTGTAGTCTCCAAGCCCACATCCTGCACTCTCAGTCATTACTGTGCTTATTCATAGGAGAAAAAAAATGATAAAAACCTTCCAAATGCCATGCCAGATCTGCTCCTGACATAAATCAGCTAAGCCAGAGCCTCCCCCCATGGCAGTAAATTGGTAGAGCAGCCACAGACCTAAAAAAGATTCAGGACCCTTAAGTTATCATCTTATCTGCTGCAGACACTGCAGTGTCAGGGGCTGCTGCATTGTCTCATGTACCCCAGGAACTGGAGTTTGCATCTGACTGCAGCATCTCTCCTAGAGCACTGACTCCAAGGTTGGAAAGCAGCAAGAAACAGCCAAGTCCCTCACTCCTCACGGTAGTTGATTCCAGGGCCTCAGAGTCTCCTGAAGCTAAAAATATTGTGTGCATTTGAATTCATCTGGATTAGCCTTTCAAACTCTGGTGGTTGCTCTGAATTTTCCTAGGAGGTTACCAAGCCCTTTCTACCTGGTTCTTCCACCCTGCAGAGGTGCACCCAGCCTGTAAACAAGTCACCTCTCCACCTCCTCTGCAGTAAACAATCCAGATTGAGCTATTGAGGTTTCTCTCAGTGCAAAACATCTGCTCTAGCCCCTGAACTGCTTTTTAGTATCTTTTCTCAATGTCTTCTGATTTCTCGACTTCCTTTCCAAGTTTTGGAAATCAGATATAGACAGAGTCAATTTCCCCATCTCACAAGTGACATGTTCAGAGGCTGGTCAGTTCTCTACTCTGACTCATGACTCTCCTGGTTTATATAAGCAAGCCTCCAGCCGTTTTTTTGTCAGAGCCCTGCTAGGAAACCTCCAGCAGTGGTGCCCAATACTGTAATCCCTTCATCGTTTCCCTGGTGGATATGCATGCAGGTACAAATCTTTCAGGATGGTAGCCTGCCCCACCCTACCTCATCCAGGCATAGACCTCCACATTTAGCTGTATTCAGATGCATTCTGGATGCATTTAAATTGGGAGGCATTCAAATGTGCAGTGAGCAAGCCATGCAGACTGCGATCTTCATCATCCACAAATTTAACAGCAGTGACTTCAAATTTACTTCCTGATCAGCAATGAAAATGTCAAATTACAGTAACTAATTTTAGGAGATCTCACAGTTAACTAGCTCTATTCCATTTATTCTATGACCTGTTGGTATTGGGTACCTATTTGGAAGGTTTGTTGGGGTGTTTTTATTTTATTATGTCGTTATGCAAAATGAAATCAAACACGTTTTTCAGGAAGCCATTTTTAAAAGTGAATTCTAAAGGGAAAGGTTGCTCAGTCTAAAAATAAATGCCTCACTTTGATTTCTGGCTTTAAAAAGAAAACCAAATTTCCATTTACTTTTAAAAAGTGAAAGAAATTTCACAAAGGCAAGTCATTTCAACCTGAAATATCACAAAGTATTGATATGATGTCTTAAAACGTCAAATTTAGAGCCTGTTTGCCTCCTGCTTCACCAGGTTTTTGTTGAAGCACACAGCTAGGCAGTGCTGAGGGCTATTTTGGGGATGGAGGGATGGGATCAACAGCCAGTGCCAGCTCTGGTTTATCTCCTCCAGGTAAGCACTCTGAGCTGCTGTTGGGAAGGAGACCCCAACTGTCTGCTGCTGCTTTAGAAAACCAGCAGCCCCACACTCCAAAGAGGCTATTTCAGTAGTTTGGTTTGGGTTTTTTTAAACATATTTACTTTGCCTTTTTAAGACAAATAAAATGGAGCCTTGCAGGTTTTGAATGTGTGAATGTGTAAAAGACAAAGGTTCTGAGGAAGGGAATGAGTGACATAGAACTGTTTGAGAGAGTCCAGCACAGAGCCGCAAAGATGATTAAGGGAGTGGAACATCTCTCTTACGAGGAGAGCCTGAGGGAGTTGGGGCTCTTTAACTTGGAGAAGAGGAGACTGAGAGGTGACCTCATCAATGCTTAGAAATATGTGCAGGGTGAGTGCCAGGAGGCTGGAACCAGGCTCTGTTGGGTGATGCCCAGTGACAGGACAAGGGGCAATGGGTGGAAGCTGAGGCATGGGAAGTTTCATTTCAACATGAGGAGGAATTTTTTTCCCTGTGAGGGTGACAGAACAGTGGAACAGGCTGCCCAGGGGGGTTGTGGCATCTCCCTCTCTGGAGGTGTTAAAAACCTGCCTGGACGCATTCCTGCGTGATCTGATATAGGAGATCCTGCTCTGGCAGAGGGGCTGGACTGGATGAGCTTTGGAGGCCTCTTCCAGCCACTGACATTCTGTGATTCTGTGATCTCTGTGTGCACCTTAGAACTATTGTAAGGAACTGTGACTTCAGCTAACAAATCAGCTTGACATGTCCCATTAAGAACAAAATGGGGAACTGTGGGTAATTCTCTGCCTTCTGTTTTCTTGGTTCTACTGCAAACTAGTCTCAAAATGCTAAGGAGTGCCAGAAATGACATGTCATTAGTGTCTCCAAGCAGGACCTAATTTGCATCCCATTACCCACCACGCCAAGCGGTGCTACGGCTGCGCATGCCAAGCAACCCCAGTGGTGAGTGGGAAGAGGGCTCCCAGGCATAGGCAGGGCTGGTAAGGAGGCCTGGTGCCTTCCAACTGTGGATGCAGTGGGACCTTTCTTATGAAAAAAAGCAATTCTCTAATAATCACCACAGAAGCTGCATCATCATTACTGTGAGATCTGCTGCTCTGGACCGCTCCTGTGGGGATACTGCAGTGCATTTTTATGAGGGAGAGCTGGACTGTCTCCGCCAGTCTGCTTGGAAGAGGCTTTCCTAAGGAGCCAAGGGAAGATCTGGGCAAGGAAGGACTGCAGAAGGGCTCTGGTCCCATCACCTGCACAGAGTGGAGCAAACCAAGATTGAGGATAGGTTCCCAGGGCTTTTTAAGGCTAAGGGAGGCTTTCACCACCATCCTGAGATTGAGAGTGTTTTCAATGCCCTGCTTGCTGCTCCATTTTTCTGGGCTTTCCACCCAGGCTGGAGTCTGGATGAGGGAGTCTTGCCCTGTCCCAGGGGACATCCTCCAAGGTGTAACACCCCTCGGAGACATCCTATAAGAAGGAAGCTGTGGCTGGAGTGGGTGACATTGGGGTGGCACCATGTGGCAGAGAGTAGGTATTTGGCATACGCACAGCTCTCGATCTCCAGTGTGCAGTTCTGCTGGTCCAGGGGGTACCTTCGCAGGTCCATCATACAAGCAGCTGTGGTGGTGATCCTGAAGGGGAAGGTAGGAAAAAAAGTTAATCAGTTATGTGTCTTTTCTTACCAAAAGGAGAATTAAAAAAAAAAAAAAAAAAAGGAGAACTGAAAAGCAGATGTGAAAGTGAGGCTGCATTTGGGGCCACTGTTTCCCTGGAAACCAGGGAGATCCGTGGTGGGAGGTGTGTGAGGTGGGGGGCTGGCTGCAGCTCACCCTCAACTGCATGGCTTAAACCCTTCGTGACTCACGTCAGCAAGGCAGTGTCTCTATTAACGGGGTGGGAAAGGATTTGTGTTCCTCCTCTGTCTCTCCCTTGAGAGAGACAAAGAAACCGGCAGTAGGCAGAGCCATGGGCAGGGGGAGAAGAGGAGAGGCATATCAGCTCCTAAGAGAGAGACAGCCAACACATGTCCGTAAAAGCAGATGTATTGATTAAATTGCCCTAGAATGACCTGTGGAGATGACTAGCTGGTCACATTGTCACCTCCCTCTCCTCTTGCCTTGCCTTAATGACCCTACTTGCAGCCCTTCATCCATCTATGCCCCCTCCATTACACCTGCTCTGACATTGCCAAATCCAAAAGCCCATACCCTACCAATGGGGCCCTTCTGTTCCTGCAAGCTCATGGCTTTGGTAACAAGTCTCTTGTACAACCAATTCCACGATCAAGATTCATGAAAGGTTGGGGAAAGGGGTGGGTGCATCCCCCCAAAAAATTAAATATGGGGAGAGAATGAGGACTGGTGTTGCTTTGAGGTGTCAGAGCACGGGATGCAGAGCAGCACTGCAGGTACCTGCAGTAGAGTTCACATGAGGGGATGAGAAGGGTTTGTGTGTGTTACCTGTTGTACATGAAGGAGAATTGCTCTCCAGGTGAGAGAATTTTGGGGTGGGATAAATAAAGGAAGAGGGCATAAATCAGGGACAGAGCAAATCAACAGCTAACTGCCAGCCTGGCAGTGCTGCTCTGGAGTTAACAGGCTGCCCTTATTTCTCAAATATATTGCTCCCCTCACCCTTTAATGCAGTTTTCTTCCTGTACAATGTATGTGTGCAGAGTGCTGAAGAAGGGGGAGAGATTGGTGCATTCCCCTCCTCTTTTTTTCAATTAACCATCTGGAAGACATTAATCAAGCTACACATTTTTTACTATGTAGGCATAACCAGTGAACTGTTAACGAGAAAGCTTTATCTTCTGAGCCCTATGGCCTGGGAAACAGAAAAGAAAGGGGGGGGGGGGGAAAGAAAAACAAGAAAGCAGAGAGGATGAGATGGCAAACCAGAAAAAAAAAAAAAGAGAGAGAGAGAAAACCATCAATGACAGGAAAAGAGACCAGAAAGAGAGAGAGAATAGATTAAGCTGGATAGAAAATTGGAAGGGGGTGGGGGGAGAAGGTGAGTGGGTAAGTATCTGTGGGAGAGGGCTCCCCCAGTGTGGCTATAGGGGTGGGGGCTGTAGCAAGGCAAGCAAGCAGCTCCGCATTGCTGCTGGCTCTTTAAGAAATCTCGTGTGCTAAATTTATCTCTCTGCTGTCTGTGAAGACTGTTTGTAGGAGATGAAGCCTTGAGGAGAGCCTTCGCCACTGCCTGCCGTGCTATAAATAGATCCAAAGAGACGGAGGGAATTTATATATATCCTCACTGGGTCTAGATACAACACTGCAAGTGCCCTCTCTCCGAGTAGGGGGCCCAAGTGAGCTCCTAACCCTTCCATCTGTAATGTGCATGGGGTGGAGGAGAAAGTTCAGAGGGGGAGAAGGATCACAGGACAGGAGCCACTTTAAAATTATCACCATGACTTTGGGATTGTGTGTGTGTTGCTTTTACATCCTCTCAGTTTTGCATCTCTAGGAGGGATGATGGAAAAGCAATACCTCTCCTACCCTAATCCTCCTGGATGAGGGTAGCTGGGCACAGCAAGACCTCGGTGGAGAAACAGATTTGAAGCACATCTGGAGGGAGCTGCAGCTTGCCAGAAAAGCTGAAAGTGGCAGGTACAGAGTCCACCCTGGCCAGCATTGAGACCAAGGAGTCATGCATGGGTATGACTCATCCCCCTATGCCGCACACAGCATATACTGTGTGCATTATACTGCATCCATGGGAAACAGCAGTTACAAATACATTTGCCTTTTTCCCCTGAAGAGTGAGATGCAAAAATGTATTAAATGAAAATTTTCCACCCCATTTGTGGGACCCTGGGGGCTAAAACCTTTCCACAGATTCCATTCCAAAGTTGCAACCTGGCCACAAAAAGGACATCCAGGGGAAGCTTTCTCTGGTTGGAGAGGGAGTCTCTTGCCTCTCGACAGGATTTGCTTGTCACCTGCAGTGCTGGTTCGAAATGCAGAGCACGACACAGTGAGCTATGGCTACCACGCTCCATGCGCCAAATCCTGCTCCTATTAACAGCCGGCATAAATCCAGAGCCACTCCAATGATTTTTGCAAGATCACACCAATTTATATAAGCAGAGATTTACATCAGGGCAGAATTTAGCCCTGTTGGTTTTAAAAGAAGAGGACCTCAGGTAGGGCAGAAAGGAGAAAAACAAGATTAAGATGCCATCTGTCCTCAAAAGCCAGATAATTTCTCTTTCCTTCCAATTGAAGGACAATTGTAGCCACACCACATACTTCAGTATCTTCCAGAGATACTGCAGCTGTCTGCAGTTCCTAGACTCCTGGTGATCTGCCCATGTAACACTGCTTGAGCAGGTGAGAATTTGGGCTACGTAAGACTGAAGGTTTTGTTCTGTTTTCAGAGTAGAGGTAGCAGAGCCACATGTGGCTGTCCTGGACTTGTAGCCACCTGCTCATCTGGCGCATTTCAGCTGCAGTGCCATACCCACAGTGAGGTGTAGCCAGCAAGCCCAGGGACACCAGCACTGCAGAACTACCTGGATATGGGGCTGCTGCAGTATAACAAGAGTGAAGGGACAGCTGGTCTGGGGCGCCAGGTTCAGCTCAGGTCCTAGCTCTGAGCATACTAAACCCTCATAAACCAGCTCTACTTGATAAAACAGAGAGAAGGTATGGCTTAAATATGTAGAGCTCAGGTCTCCAAAAGCATCCTGGACACAAGTTTCCCCTTGCCATGCTTGAAGTCCATGGGTGACCTACAGCATAACAACTCCATCACTGCTTTGCAGAGAACCTGCTACTGCTGGTGCAATCTCCACATGTGGCCTCTGTGACTTGTGACTGACTCAACATTTCCTTACTCCTATAGAAACCCACAAGACACTTCTTGAGCTCCTTTGGTTGCTGTGTACTATGGGCAGGTGGCACTCATAAAGGCACGAGAGGCTCCACTTACTTCTTGCAACCAAAGGGAAACGAGAGCAAAACTCAGGCATCTCAGCAACCTTGTGGGGTCACAGCTCATGCCATCTCTAGTCCAGAAGGCCACAGAACCAATGCTTTCATGAGTATTAACATACCACCATGATACGCTCTGAGCTGTTGCACAAAGAGATGTGCTTGCTTGGCACATAGAAGACACCATAGGGAGTGGAGATGAGAGACAGGAAAACAGATAGCCCAGGACAGGAGGCCACCAGGGTAAGGGAACAGAGGAGAAGGATCAGGGGAAGCAAAGGGTAAAGCAGCTTGGGGAAGGAGAGCTGGAGAAGAACAAGAGGTTAAAAGACAGAAAGCAGAGGAGGAGTGGATACTCACTCTGTAAGCAAGGAGATGAGGAGACAGATAACAAACCATCGCCCTGTAAACAGCTCTAGACAGAGCGAGCTGCCTCCAGGAGATGCAAGCGAAGTGAAAGGGAACAGGGAGCGCGGGGGCCAGAGGGAACGCCAGGGAAGGATGCCACCTTCCCCGTGGCGTTAGCAAGAGGCGCTGGCGCACGGCCAGCCTGCATCTTCTTCCTCCCCCTCATTCTCTCCCGTTTCTCTACCCACCTCTCTTCCCTTTTAAATTCAGAAATTTGTGTGGTGTGAAATCTCATCTGCTTTGACGGCGATTCACAGAGACACTGCCCATCAGAGGGGAGAGGCTCGCCTGCGCTGTGCACCGTGCACTCAATGAACAGCTCCGCTCCCTCCAGCAGCTCAGCCTGGCCAAAGCCACCACCTTCCATCTCCGAGCCACCCTTTCTTCCCTCAGTCTCTACCCACTCCATGGGCCTCCAGGTCAGCTACCTGGCTCGTCGCAACCTTTAGACCTCCTTCCCCCACACCCCCTCACCCCCTCACTAAAAAAAAAAAAAAAAAAAAAAAGGACAGTGATGCCTTTGCCCTAATAATTTCTCCTGAGGTCTGCAGGCACTTGTGCTACCAAACAACCAAGTCCTCACTGCCTTGCTACTCTGCTGCACAGCTGGCAGACACAGTTTATCTGAAGGAAGACAGGGTTGTGGAGAAAACACCATACATCTAATAAAGAATAAAGAAAAAAAAAAGTGAAAAGGGAACATGCATTCACGAGATGCTGAGCAACTTTGGCAAGCTGTTGCCTGATGAGATCCCCCTTCTCCATCAGCAAGTAGTGGATGCAAGCAGAAGCCAAAGTAACATGGATATCTCATTCTGGAATGCATCCTTCTATCCCAGGAGAGCTAGGAACCGTCTCCAGAAGAGCAGTCACAAAGCTCTAAGTCATGCAGGGTGAGTGCTAGGTCTCTGTTACAAGAAGGGAGGCTCTGCCCACCTGAAATTTGTATCCACAAAGTAGATGCTGGCACAGGAAGAGTGATGAAATCTCATCCTGCTCATCTGAAATCTCATCTTTCCACTGCTGCCTGCTTTGCATGCTAAATCCACAGCAGAGGACTATTCCACCACGGCTGCAGCTCAGAAGGGAATGCTCAAGTTTCTTCCAACCATCAACCTTCAACATTTCAATTCTCTGATTTGAACACTACCAATGATTTCATTCCCCTTCTGATCCTCCTCATTACTGTTTATTTATCAATGGCTTCCTCTGTCTTATGTAGAGTTATTATATAAGTTCACACTGGGTAGCATAGAGCTCCAATCTGACATTAAAATCCAACATGGCTGAATGTCTTCTTTCCATCTCCTCCTTATCCTCTTCATGGCTGTCCCCAGGGTAGCTGCCCTTTCAGCTCCTGCCTCAGTCCAAACTCCCTCTACAAAACTTACACCCTGAGGGCCCTCAGCCACTCATTCATCCTCTAGATCCTCCCCAGTGTGTCAGGAAAACCAAATTTGCCATCTAGAAGTGTAACAGGAAAACCTTACTTCCTCAAAATACCATTTGATTTCAAAAGGAATCTAAGGAGGACTGGGTGTGTGAGAGGGGAAGACTATTACTCTTGGAGGTTTCTAAAGCAAGTGTGGCCTCTTTCCCCTTAAGCTCAATCTTATAAAATAAACCACTACACTGTCTGCACCATAACTGTGTAAATACCAGCAAACTAAACATGCTTGGCACTGCTTTCTGGGGACAGTGTCAATGGGTACAGAATACTTTGTCTACACTGACATTCTCACTCTCCAGAAAGAGTTTGGCCCCACACAAAATGTTTATTGAGAATGGTCACCAGCCTCTGCTGTGCTCTCACTGGGAGATGCCCAAGAGAATGTTCATGGAGATAGACCCAACCCAGGAAACAATTTGACTGTGTGGGCCACTCATGTTTAGTGCTCCTTAACATTCCCTGATGCCTTTGGCCTCAATAGGATCCAATATGGATGAGAATAGGAGCAGTATAGCACAGATGGTATTCAACAAATCCAAGTGCTGGGTGCTGCACTTTGGCCACAACAACCCCATGCAGAGCTACAGGCTGGGGTCGGAGTGGCTGGAGAGCAGCCAAACAGAAAGGGATCTGGGGGTGCTGATTGACACCCGCCTAAACATGAGCCAGCAGTGTGCCCAGGTGGCCAAGAAGGCCAATGGCATCCTGGCCTGCATCAGGAATAGTGTGGCCAGCAGGAGCAGGGAGGTCATTCTCCCCCTGTACTCTGCACTGGTTAGGCCACACCTTGAGTACTGTGTCCAGTTCTGGGCCCCTCAATTTAAGAAGGACATTGAGGTGCTTGAGCATGTCCAGAGAAGGGCAATGAGGCTGGTGAGAGGCCTCGAGCACAAGCCCTATGAGGAGAGGCTGAGGGAGCTGGGATTGTTTAGCCTGGTGAAGAGGAGGCTCAGGGGAGACCTTCTTGCTGTCTACAACTACCTGAAGGGTGGTTGTGGCCAGCAGGAGGTTGCTTTCTTCTCTCAGGCAACCAGCACCAGAACAAGAGGACACAGTCTCAAGCTGTGCCAGGGGAAGTTTAGGCTGGAGGTGAGGAGAAAGTTCTTCACTGAGAGAGTCATTCCCCACTGGAATGGGCTGCCCAGGGAGGTGGTGGAGTCACCGTCCCTGGAGGTGTTCAAGGTGGGTTTGGACGTGGCACTTGGTGCCATGGTCTAGTCTTGAGGTCTGTGGTAGTGGGTTGGACTTGATGATCTTTGAGGTCTCTTCCAACCTTGGTGATGCTGTGATACTGTGATACTGTGATAGATACCCCCATCAGTGCCTTCCTAATTCAAGGGGAGACGGAGTCAGTGGCTCAGGCACTGACTTCTAGTTTGAAGTTATGAATTCAGTGTCATTGTGCAGGGAACTAACACAAACTCTCTCAGATGAAAACATAATAAATGGTTTTTTAAGTTGCTGGCTGCAACTTCTTGGCTTTCAGATCTTCTTGGCTTTCAGATCTCCTGAAAAGCTGAAGATGCCCCTATATCCTCAGGATACAGACTCCTAAAGCTCACAGCAGTTTGCAGTAATAAATAAGGAGAATGGTTGGAAGCAGCTCAGGTTTTGCAGGACTTGTGCAGGCTTGCCTCATGGGACGAGTTAGACCCGTAAGGGAATTCTGGTGACTAAGAGTAGAGAGAAAAGCAAAATTGCTGTTTTGCTGAACATGGGGAAAAAATCAAAATTGAATTTTTACTCTGTGCATTCTCAAAGTCAGTCATAAAACCATGCTGGCAAATGTCACCTTCTGCCTGGCAGTAAGCACAAACTTCGAAGGGCCTGGAGGGATTTATAAACCCGTGGTGAATTTTGCCATTCTTTTAACACAGTCTGATCTTCACAAACTCCTGGAGGTCACTTTAGAACTGAGAGCAAGGCAAGGATGTGGAATATTCTCCCTTTGTGTCTATTTGCCTAAAACTGACTCCATAAGCCTTGGCACAAACCTGATAAGGTCACTCTGTTTCCAAAAGCATCTGTGCTTGCATAGGCATCCTTTGATAAATAACAGTGTGCACTGCACTCAGATGGGGGAGGGAAGAAAACCTCTCTTTAAAACTAGTACTCATCTAAATCAACTGATTTTCCACCCTTAGAGAATGCAAACTAAAGTTGTCTTAGCTGCAAGGTTTTCCCCTTTTTTTTTTTTTTTTGCCTCTTTATTCTGTTGCAAATGCTCTGTGCACCTGGCAAGTTGTCAGCTGGATTGGGGGACAAGAGAGGCCTGAGTGGAACATGTTTAAAAGGAGATTTATTTGTTGAAGTTGCTTCAGACAACAGCAATCTGGACTTAATGGAGCAGGAGGTCTCTTCCTTCAACAGTATCAGGCCAGGATGAAGTTAAATTAATGAAACAGTAACCTATGACTTAAACCTGTGGGGTTTGGCAAAGAAGAGACAGGGTCTAGGAAGGGATTCAGACTAGTGGCTGGGCTAGGATGAAGGGGTAGACTAAGAAGTGCTGCCAGGGTGAGCCAGGAGTTCAGGGCATGCAAGCTGTTCCAGTGATCTGTGAGGAACCAGTGGTAATCAGCTCTTTGTGGATACTCCTTGACCTCTATTTTTGCTAATAAATGAGTCAGGCTTATAGGAGAGAGGTAGCACAGGCAGCAATTTCAGCCAGGCCCTGATGATGCTTGCCTCTGTTCTTGCAACATTAAGCATGGAGAAGCAGCTCTAGCTTGCTGCTTTATCCTGTTTTAGTGAGTTCCAATTTCTTCCACAGCTTCTGAGGTAATTCTGAAATTCCATATTATTAAACTTCTTAAAGTATCTCCAGCTAAGTTCCTCCTCCCAACCCTAGGAGGCAAAAATGCAGGGGTTCTTAACCTCACCTAGGGAGCTGAGCTCCTAATTATGTTCTCATTTCCTCTCTCCTAACGAACTCTTCTCCCACCCACACATCTTTGTGCTAAGGAACTGGCCCAGAGCAGAGTCCTGTGGTGGGAGCAGTACAAGGCTGCAGGACTAGCTCCAAGGGGCTGGCTAGGTGGACATAAACCTGACTCTTTTCACTCAAACTGCCAAAAGAGAGATTTCTGGAGTCTTTGCCTCCTCTGTGGAGGGAACAGGAAGAGCTACTAGAAATGAGGTAGAACCTGAACCATCTCTCACTTTTCCAGAGAAACTTCTTTCAGGAAGGGAAGAGGAAGCCAAAATTGCAGATTTCTTCCCTTCTGGTTTGTGAGATGGGAGATGAAAATTGCTCAGTTGTCTTAGTACAAAAAAAAATTCCTCAGTCTTAGCCCATCAGGTCATATTCTCTGCAGAAAATTGAGTAAAACCCATGGAAAGAACAAGGATTTGGTTGCAAACAGAAGGCTTGGTTGCAAACCTTTCCATCAGCTGGAAAACCAAATAACCCCAAGCTGGGACCTGAGATGCAATACAGACAAGACTGGATCATAATCAAGAGGCACGTTGGAGTTGGGAACTATGAAGAAGTCCTCAGGATGAGCTCCAGCAGAGCCCCAGCTGTGGGATCAGGCAGGTTAGCCCTGGAGGCAGCACACTAGGGTAGCATGAAGGGCTCTGACAGTGTGGTTGGTGCTGGATGGGTGAGTGAGTGAGATGCTTAACATACATCTGTTAACCTGTGTTGCCTTCCTTTGTAAGGTGAGCTAAAAGTGCTGCTCTAGGTGTTGCCTTGCCCAGGAGCCAGGTTTGGCCCACAAGTGTGTCACCAGTAGCTTGATGGAATGTGGGGGCTGACATTCCCCAGGAGCTGCTAGATTTCAGGGAGCAGCTGACTGCTGGGGACTTACCCTGTGAAAAGCAGAAATTAAGTGCTGCCAAAGCAGATACTTCCAACTTCTCCCAGTTTAAAACTGAAAATTTTGAGTTGTTTGAACCAGGACCATTCTTCCTCCCTTGCTTTAAACCCTGACCAGGTATTTACACTGATGGAGGCAGCAGGGGTCTGCTTCCCCAGAGGAGCACTCAGGAAAGTGGGGCCCAGAGCTCCACTATGCCTTGACACCTTTGCAAGCCTCTGAACTGCCTCATCTGCAAACACATCTCATTGCAGTGACTCTCATGGATAGGAATAAAAAAACCCCACAACACACATGCACATGCTCCCCACCACCACTACCACCTTCGCAGGAGGAGATCCCTCATTCTCTCTGCACAGGATTTAGTCTCTGTCATCAAATTCCTCTGCAGTTGCTCAGTTTACATTGCCTGGGCTCTTTGCCAGCCAGGCATTGCATCTCGTTTGCTGTCCACCCAGCTTCCTGCCTGCCTCCCAGCATCCCACCCCTGTGAGCTCAGGAATGCAGTCTGGGCTCCTCAAAGCACCTGTTTTGCTGGAATCCAGTTTTGTCTCTAATTAAAATGAAATCAAATAGCTTCAAGATTTCCCTGAAGGATGTTTTAAAGCTGGTTTCGAATACAATTTCAGATTATCATATGAGACTCTCAGCATTGTTACAGTTGCTTCTATCTTTAGGTCTTTGAAAACAGATAGCAAAATACTGGTGACATCAGCATTTGACAAGTGTCAACTTGTTTCACTACCAAATGGGTGCCACAAAAGGAAATAAAAATCTCAGATCATGATGTATAGCTTACATGTGTGAGAATGTAAAGCCTATTGAATATCGTGGCAGAGGTGGAGTAGACAGTCTCTGGAGGTCCAGAGAAAGCCTCTGATGATTCTCTGTTACCCCAACATCACCAGTGGCAGTAAACCAGTCTGAAATACTGAGGGGAATACTGACATAGGTGAAAAACTCCCTACCTAAAATTAGGAATGAAACATTCACATTCTTTGGAATGGTTTTTCTTAAATGAAAACTTACACCTTATTTTTTTTGTTTAAAATGTGATGAAACCAATGTAATTTGTGACAGAAAGTCATTAGAAGAAAAGAATATATATTGAATTCAGCCAGTGCTATCCAGTTCTTCCTCATTATTTTATCTGGCCTCCTTCACTTCTCTAGAGCTGACTGCTTTGTCTTTGTGGGTAGCTCCTTTAAGCCTCTCTCCATACTGCAGAATTTCCACATCAGTTTAGCACTTTGATGCTGTGTGTCACAGGTGACCAGCTCTTGTGCTTCACAGTCACTTTTAATTCCTGCAAGGTGTTTGGGGGCCAGGCAGCTTCAGGAACCATCACACCAGTTTACACATCCTAAAAGCCCCTTCAGCTCTGCCAGTTTGCATGCTCGCATGCTGCTTCATGTTTGCAGAGATAGGAGTGCCCTCTGAGCTGGATCTGGGCTACAGAACCCTGTCTGGCCTTCTGGGATTCATGGCATCTACTAACTGGTTGGGGAAGGAGGTAGGCAACAGCAGTCCTGACTCCAGCCCTGCAGCAGCCCAGCATCAGCGCCCCGGCACAGCCCACTGCTGTTTATGCATTCCTTTTGTTGGAGACCTGGCAACCAGCTTTTAATCTGAGCCCAGTGGGAATTAATTTTGGAGTAAGCTTCTATACTGAACACTTTCCTAAGATGCAGTTATATTACATCTGCTGCACTCCCTTTATCCATTAATTTGCTAATTCTATCAAAACCAAGCATATGCTTTTCTGACACTCATCTTTCACAATGGAGCGTAGTGGAAGAATAAAAGGCTTCATTTACTCAGGCAAACAAGTTATCTGAAGCCTGATCTTGTTCTCACTGAAGTCAGAAACAAAATACCCATTGACTTCTGTGTGAGCTAACTTGGACCTTGAGGTCTGAGCCAGAGCTTGAGCCTGATCCTGCCAGTCACTTGAATGCTCCTGCAGGCAGGGGCCTGCCAGGGTGTCATCCTTCCTGGTCTCTGACATCAGAGACTGCTGGAAAGAAAAATTACTGTTGTGCCACAAATAGTACAATTGAGTCACTTTGCTACAGCTCAAAGGAGGGGGAAGTTACTGGTGAGAAGGTAGCAGGAGAAAAAAGCAGAGTTGTGGTACCTTGCTAGGGGGAAAATAAACAGGCAATCAAAAGAAATGAAACAGAAATTCCCTTCTTTGGCCTTCCTCCATCAGGGCAACATTATTGTATGAATACTACTGTATGAATACTTCCAGAAAATGTAGGAGAAGACAAGAACAGGCTTCAAAGTACTAGGAGGACTTGTGCTTTTCTTCCTGTTTGCAGCACAAAAAAATGGGTGCATTTTTACAATGGTAAAGGGAACACAGGTGACTATTCAATGCATATTTTCTTACACCTGCTGTGCAGGTGGTGATGCACTTTTTAACAGGACCACTGATATCTGCACCTGCAAAACTGGACCTAGCACTTCTGTTGTCAGCAAAATCACAGGTGTGCTTTCAGAAAGCAGCCCTGAAGAAATCGTTGTCCATACCACTATGAATAAAGGTAGAGGAGCTTCAAGTATACAGGGGACTTGGCTTGTCCCCATAAACTCCTGTGCTTTCAGGAGAGTAGAAACCAAACACCCTGACCTGAGGTACAGTTTGAGAACAGGAGCTGCATTTGCTCAATGATTCGTTTTTGCAGTTGCCATTTTCCCCAGGGGCAAGAGAGCAGCTTCCAGGAAAACCAGCCAAAAGTTAAAACAACATAGGCAGCTCTTTACTATGGCCCTGGAAATAACAGGGGCAAACAGCTGTAATTTTCTTTCTTCTGGCCTGGATGCAGTTCTCCTCATCTCATCCCTTTACACAGGTCGTGTGAGGGAGCTGAGCTCCCTTCCCCTCACTGCTGCACTCGGTGGGAGAGGAAGGGAATGGACAGTTTGGGAGGTGCTTGCACAGTGTCGCAGCCCAGGCCAGCTCAAGTGCAAACCCTTCAAGGACTTCCATTGCCTGTCATCTGTGCTGCTCATTAGTTGAGCTAAATGGCAGTTGATAAAAATATACTAACATTTCTTCTTCTTTTGCTGTGCAGGTGTGTGCAAAGATTTCCCACCAGCCTGGGGGAGGCAGCTCTATGCTCAAGTGGGCTGGCTCAGCAGCACAGAGCAGCCTGAGTTTAACAGCACTCTTTGGCCTTCTCTTCCCAACAGGATGAATTTCTGTTTGCAACCTACCCCTAGTCAAAGAGTCTTCTTGCCTAGCCTTCACTCTTCTTCAATATGGTGAGGAAATTTGAAGTAGTCAGCTGTGGGAAGCCAAATAAGGACACTGGCCCAAGGTAGAGAAATGGATGTACTTGTCCCATGAAAGGAGAGACAGAACTGGTACAGAGTCAGAAAGTTGAGCTTGTTATGCCTTTTCCTGCCTCTGGGCCTGGAGCAAGAGGCATCCACTAACTGGAATGAAAAAACAGTACATACATCTCCCCACATACTGCATCCTGTCCTTCAGCACCAGCAGTGACTGCTGCTCTTTTGGTTTCCCAGGGCTCTGCCATAGAGAAAGCACAAGGCACGGCCACCTTGCTGCCCTGGCAAAATGATGCCCCGTGCAGCTTCCTGCTTTGCTGTGCCTACAACCAGCCCCATCCTACCCTACTCATAATAGCCCTGCTACTTAAACAGGAGGAAAAACATCATAGCAAGTGAGACTTTGCCACAAAACACGAAGCAGCAGAGGAGCTGATACTGTAAATGGGAAGGGTGGGTGTACCCTCTTTGAAGGAGAAAGGTCTTTCCTCCCCCTTTGCTGTACTGGGATGTAAGCCCAGAGCTGCTATCACAGTCATTTGTGAATGTGGAGGCAGGTCTAAAAAGCCAGCTGTGAATTCTGGTAGTCAAAAGGGGGTGGGGGGGNTACAGCCCATGAAGGACCCCATGCTGGAGCTGATGACCAATCCTAAGGGAGGCCATGACTCTGAAGTAGACCTGTGCTGGAGCAGTCATTGGGAGGATTGGGATGTGCAGAAGGGACCCACCTCTAGTGGGATGGGGAGAGAAAAATACAAGATTCAAGGCTCAAGACAAAGTAGAGGGAGGACATGCTTGCCAGTTAGATCAGTTCATGAAGGACCATGATGCTGCAGGGGAGGATTGTGAGTTTTCCCCCTGAGGATGAAGGAGTGGCAGAAACAGCATGGAACAGGCAGAGACCGACTGCAATCCTCATTCCCTGCCTCTCCTACACCACTGGGAAGGAAGGAGGTAACAGAGCTAAGCACAGAAAGAGAGGAGGGTGTGTGGGGGTTGTATATCCATAGGGTCTAGCTGTATCTCTCATTGTCCTTCACTGATTCAGTTGATGGATTTGTAGTGGGTTTGTTTCAATTAAAATGATTTTTTTCTCTACCCAAGTCAAGTCTGTCTCTTGCCTGTGATCATAACTGGCAAGCACACCCTTGAATTTTGTATTTTCCCCTCCCCATCCCACCAGAGGAATGTAGAAGTGAGCTAATGGCTGCATGGTCCTTTGTTGCTGCCTGGGTAGCCTCAAACCATGACACTTTCCTACCCCAGCATCTCTACATATTTAAATAATACAGCAAGGCCAAACCTTGCTACTTGCACTGCACACAGGCACAGCATTTTCAAAGGCTGTGGACATGCCCAAGTTAATTTATCCCAGACACACAAGAAGTCACCTCACTGCAGATTGTTCTCTTACTAGATATCAGCTTTCAAGCCTCACTCTTCATATTGTTCTGGTAAGGGACATTTTTTTTTAGCTGTACAAAAATCCCCTCTTCTGTAACACACATAAAAACCACCAAAGTGATTTGACTGATGTTCAGCCTTAAATAGGAAAGTAAAGAAGGTTCACCTCCACAGGCCAAACTTGAAGAAATTTATAAGCAACTGTGAGTGTTTCAAATGGAAGTGTTATGCAACATGAATGACAGGGACCTGAAACACTCAGAGCAGACTATTCCCATCTCCAGTATTTGTCTATAGTAACACTGGAAACTTCAGGGACCCAAAGGAAACAACCACTTCCAGATTGGGAACGGAACAGATACTTAGCACTGTGCAACACTTTGGTGTCTTTTGGGTTCAGAATATCTCTGGAAATCATAGAATCATAGAATGGTAAGGTTGGAAGGGACCTCAAGGATCATCTAGTTCCAACCCCTTGCCATAGGCAGGGACCCCTCCCACTAGCACAGGTCACTCAAGGCCTCCTCCAACCTGGCCTTGAACCCCTCCAGAGAGGGAGCAGCCACAACCTCCCTGGGCAACCTGTGCCAGTGTCTCACCACCCTCACTGCAAACAACTTCCTCCTAACATCCAGTTTCAATCTTCCCCTCTGCCAGTTCAAACCCATTGCCCCTTGTCCTGTCATTACAAGACCTTGTCAATAGTCCCTCCCCAGCCTTCCTGTAGGCCCCCTTCAGATACTGGAAGGCTACTATAAGGTCCCCTCAAAACCTTCTCTTCTCCAAGCTGCAAAGCCCCAACTCTCTCAGCCTGTCCTCATAGCAGAGCTGCTGCAGCCCTCTCAGCATCTTTGCGACCTCCTCCTCTGGACCCGCTTCAACATCTCAATGTCCCTCCTGTGCTGGGGGCTCCAGAACTGCACACAGGACTCCAGATGGGGTCTGATGAGAGCAGAGTAAAGGGGCAGAATCCCCTCCCTCTCCCCAATGAGGAGAGTTTAGACAAGATGCCATTCTCAACCATAACCAACAAAGATTTCCCTTCGGCTTACCTCAGGCCATACAAGACAGTCCCATCGGGATGGAGCCGAATCATGCGGTTCTTCACCGTCACCCCATGCAGAAAGGACTTCTTGTCGTTCAGGAAATAGGTGTCAGGCAGCCACAGCTGGTCAGCCACTCGGTTGTCCAGGGTTAGGTTGAGAGGAAGGTCGTTATAGGCCAGGCGTTTGTCCCGCCAGCTCTGCTGGAAGTACATGGTGATGGTGTAGTCCTGGGGGAGAAACATGCAAAGGTCAGCCTGGCTCCAGGGTAGGGATGTAACCCACTCTTTTCACTACTACCACTGTTAAAACCTTTGGTGGGGCTGCAGCTTCCCTGGCACTCAAATATTTGTCTGCACCTCTGCCAGCTGGAGGAACTGTGCTTCGTTCTGGGAAAATGGAAACAAGCCTGAGCTCTGTAGGGGACAAAATGACATTACACGACTCCAGCCAAACAAAACTCATCTCACTCATGTTGTCTCAGCCTGCTTAGGGTTTGGCTGCAAAGCTAGTAGAAATCAAGACTGTGATAGTGTTAAAAGATGTCAACCAACAGTGGGCTACACCATGCAAAGACTTCAAGGACTGATTTCCCAATTAAGTCACATAAAGGCCTCTGGACACAACGCAGTCATGCTCAGCCACTGCTCCCTACCACACAGTTGGTAAAAGTCAATTTTATACTCAGCAGAAACTCAGGAGATTCCCAAGGGCACATGGAGAATCTCACCTCGAGGCCAAGGTTTCAAAGTCAACCCAGGCCAGCCGTGACAAGCCCTTAGCAGTTGCCTTGCTATATGAGCTAAGTTGGAAGCTTACTGTGATTCTTGGGAAGGGACATATGTGGAGCAAATCTGTCGCCAGTGGATCAGGATCTGCTGGTAAAAGGGCAAGTTCCCTAACCACCCCCAGTTAGCACAATGCCATACATATCTCTTGCTTCTCTCCTGTTCAACAGTAAAATGTTGGCACTTAAAACTGTTGCCAAAACAAGCATTTTTCCCCTATAAAAGAGAGCTGTTTCGTGGCCCACAGCTGCATCTCTGCAGGAACCACACAAGCTGCTTAACAGCAGCAGCACTTCCAGGGGAGGTCCAGAGACCCTAGGTGAGGTTATCTGGATACACAGTATTGCAGCACCAAACTCTGGTAAACAAGTAGTACAGGGAGAGCTCTTGCACACACCAATGACAGAAAACATTCTCACAGCAGGCCCAGGCTAGGAATAGTCTAGGAGTCAAGATTTAGGGAGTAAAGCAGCTAGCATTAAAATAACAAGATGTTGATTAGGAGGCGGACACGAGCCTTGCTGACAGTAGCCCTACATAAGTTAGTGATTTTTCACAAGTTCTTAATTAAAAAGTATTTTGCAAATGATCTAGAAGAGATGGGTCCAGAAGAGCCTCTTCCCNTTAAATTGAGGGGCCCAGATACCTGCAGTACCACAGGAATCTTCTTGACCGTACAGATTTGAACGACAGGCATTTCTGCTCTGGTAATTCCAGCTCTGTGCAGAGACTGGTGGGGACCTTCCTCATGCACTAACATCTGGACTGAGCAGGGGTACCCTGCCTGCCTGTCTTCTCCCACTGACTCCAATCACAGCCAGGTTTGATTAACAACTCTGAAAACAAGCTCAAATAATGCCTCGCTATGGGCATGCCAGCTTTGGGGTATCTAACTATGATTCAAAACCCCAGACCCACATACATACCCAAAAGGTCACAGAGTAAATCTGTGGTGCAGACTGGGTACAAAAGCTACATCTGTCACTTTCTGTGTTATATTGAAAAGAACAAAACCACAATGACAGCTTTCTGGCCAAGAAACTGTTTTGCTTTGCTTTTATTAAAAGGACTGCTGAACTCCTGCTTCAAAACCTCACAGTCCATCTCTCGGGGGCACAAACATTTTCATTTTGGTAAGACCTTGCAAAGGAAAATGTCCTCCCTAGTACCTCTCCCAGGCTGTTTGGATCCATATTGCAGCAAGAGCACAGAGGAGCAAAGCACCTGAGTTCCTGGAGCTTTTTACCTTCCTTGGTAACAGATTTTTCCCCTGCCCGTGGGAAACTCAGCTACAGAGGCATCACTTCCATTCTTTCCCTTTGAGAACTCCACCCCCACACCTTGGCAAGCTGCTTCACTGCCCTGCATTTTCCTAATCTTTGACAGAGCCCTGCAACACCTCACCCCTAACCAGGCCACCCTGCTGTCACTGCAGGCTCCTACCAGCCTTCAAGCAACAGCAAACAAGATGTGGTACTGATCTCCAGAAGACAAAAAGGGCAATCTGCTTGCAGTGAATGGTCATTAGCACCTAAGAGATACACCTTCTAAGCACATCTTCTGCATTTCCAGGATTGATGGGAACAACCTCAGGATGCCGAAATAAAGCCTACACCATAATAATCAGTCTGACCTTCTTCAGGTAAGTTTCTGAAGAAGAACAGCCAGCCCAGTTCTGGGCTGAGCTCTGTTCTCCAGTTTTCCTGGGTTTTGAAACAAGCTGCCCTTTCCATCACTGCTAGGTCAGCAGTGGCCAGATCCTTTGGTTTGTCCCAGAAGCCCAGCCCAGCTCTGGCACTGCTTCCAAGCCCATCTCCAGCACTGCCTCCAGCCTTTTTGTTTACCGTGGTACTCCTGTACTGCCCTCCCTGCCTTGCAAGGTGGACCTTGTGGCCCAGCTGTGTGTGGGACCACACTCAGCATTGCTGCTTCCCTTCAGTCCCTCACGAAGCTGAGATGACACCTGAGCCTGCTGGAAAACCGCTCAGCATGACCGTCCCCGTGGGACCCCCCCCCCTCCACATGCCTCCATTCAGTCTGCTCTGCTGAGCAGCTCATTGCAAACTGTCAGTCCCAGCCCCCCTTGCCTCCCCCGCTCCCAGGTTTTGCACAGGCTTTGCTCTCCTTCTCTCTCCTCCTTCTTGCTGCATGACGCACACAAAAGAGAGGTGAGAGCAACACGTGGAGCTGGCAGACACTCATGTTGCAGAGGTGCCTCCCTGTCAGGAGGAAAGACAGCTTACTTAAAAGCCCACAGAAGCCCTGGAGAAGGAAAAGGAAGCTCACTGGGGAAGCTCACACACTGACCTGACTGTGAGTCCTATCAGCTACTGAGGAAAGGGTTACTAGCATCTACCTCCAGATGAGACAAAAGAGATTGCTAATTACAGGCTTTCCTGAAGCCCAACAGAGACCCCAAACTAAAGATCATGTAAGAGGACCAAAGAATGGAAGGCTGAAATATTGACATGAGAGGGGCATGGATGGAGGAAGGTATTTCTTGCAGAACCCCAGACACACTTGAGGGAGTCAGTTCAGGGTGGAGAACCTGAACTTCTTTTCCTACAGATCAAAGAACAGCAAGGGGTAGACCAAGACCAGTTATGGCACCTCAGTAACAAGGGCAGCATTGTACAGAGAGCAGTTTCAGTTTTTAACTGGAAAGCCACCTAAGGCACTCCTACTTTGCACGCAGTGGTGGACTGTTTGAATCCATAGGCTCAAGGATGCCTCTTTGGAGGACAGCATCATGTATCCATTTCTGGTCACTGCAGCAAGAGAAGGGGTCCAAAATTAAGAAGCCCCTCTTCCTCAGAAAGTGCTGCCCTTCTGTGCAGCCTCATGTCAGCACACATAACACAAACATGGTGAGTCCCAGGTGGTATTCTTACAAGTATGTTTGTGCTGATTTTAGAGACACAGTTGTACTATGTCAGACCAAAAGCCTTTCTAAATTAGTAGCCTGTCTTCAGTAACAATAACAAGAATAGCAGGGAGGAATATAAGCAAAACAGAGTTCCTGATGGTGTACTTAATTCTCCAGCTGTTTGAGGCTTCAGGTTTTCCTGAGCCAGAGTTGGTACTTTCTTAATAGAAGATACTCAGCTTCTCTTGTGAGAGCTTGGCTCCTCTCTCAAAGTACTCAGCCTTTGGCAGCTGCAATCTTTTGGTAGTGAGTTGCAGTTTAGCTCTTCACTGTATCTCCATCACTTTGAAATGACTACAAAAAACAGTCTCACTCTTTTCCGATTCCCTGTAGTGCTTACATTAAGTCAGTAAATAACCATACCCCTACACTACTCGAGCTTACAAGATCTCACTCCCTTTTAGATACCTAAGGGTTACTTACTAAACACAAATAACTACCTGCATTCTCAAAAGTAGTAGGAAAGGCTCTGATGGAGGTAGGGAGTACCAAAGATGATGGAGGTAGGAAGTATCAAAGAAGTGGGAGAACTGTTGCACAGGTTAAACATGGAACAGAGGCATATGAAGATGGTATCCAACATTCTGCAATGGGTTGTTGCAAAAGAACAGACTGAAGGCAGGGCAATGGACACAACTTTCCATGAAGCCTGGGAACTTGCTGTTACAAAAGCATGAAGTCAGGAGCCTAGCAGCATTTTGGAAGGACTAGGCATTAATGTGGAAAATACAGTCCAAGTAATAAAAGGAAGAGACTAACAAGAAAGAATAGCTGAAGGATGCAGAGCCTCCTGCTGCAAGGCAGAAACTCCATCTTCCAGCAGAAAGTCACCAAAAGCACTCCTTTCTGGCAAGCAGCTTCATAAACCCTCAGCACAGCTCCTGGGAGACGCAGATCATTGGCAGGTTGGGTCACATAATTTTCCTTTGTGCTGTGACCTACGGAGTCCCCAGTACTAAACTTGTCCAGAGGCAGAATTGTGCATGCTCATGGGGAGCCACACTAGACTCAGAAGCCAGGGTTAGAAATGGAAGGAATAATGTATGTGCAAGGGTCAAATCTTTGTTCAGGATACAGTATTTCTGGCAACATGAATGTCTCCTGTGCTTAGTCCTTTTTTTTTTTTTGGATGACAAATTGCTCCAATACCTTTTGGAGGGGCTTTGAGAGTGAAGGTGACTATCCCACACTGCTAATGGAGGTTGGGCTTCACCAAGCACTTGCAAGGTACTGGAAGCAATAACTTTTCTGCAGGGGATAGTGCCCACTGCTCTTCTGCTGCTGTGTGACTTTGGCACGAGGGATAAAGGAAGGTTTGCCTCTAGCACTAGCTGTGCCACTTGACTTTTCCCCCCGTTTCCCTTCCTCTCTGACTTTGACAAAGCACCTCATTTTGGAGAAGTGACCAAATAAAAATCCATCCCCGTACAAGTAAATGACATATGGTCTCCTTGTCCAAGATCATGAAAGAACATTAGGAAAGCCAAGGTGCTCCAGAAAGAGGGAGAAAAATGGAACATCTGACTTAGTAAAAACCAAGCTGCCACTGCCAGAGACTAATGAACAGTTTGCTGGCTTCAACTTCTTTGATGATTAAACACCATCTCCTGTTCCCGTCATTCTTGGGAAAGGAATTAAAGGACAAAGTAGTCCTCAAGTATGTTTCATTTTAGGAAGGGGGTAGGAGAAATGAGAGGAATTATTTTTTAAGGGGAGGAGACAGAATGTGCCTGCAATCAGCTGCAAAGAATTGGAGCAGTGTAAAATGTACAGAATACACAAAGGACAGAGCAACATGGCCACAGTTCTTCCTTAGCAAGTTCACTTAAGATAACTACTTTACCCTCATAAAAGATTGTCCATTTCCAAGCAGATAAATCAATGGGCCTGTTAATCTGATACAAGGACCTGTTAATGAGGACCTGTTAATCTGATACAAGGAAATACCTGGTAGCAATATTTCCATCTCTAAACGACACAAAGTCTGTTGAGACTCTCACCTTTGCTTAGGGCAGGAGGCAGCAGCTCTTGTTCTTTTCATGAGCAGAGTATTCTGCCAAAATGCTGGGTTTAGCTTCTCTTTTGGTGCAAGTGAGTGTCTGGTTTGCAAGTCTGAAGTTCTGTATGACAACTGTTATACATAAAGTGACAACTGCTTCAGATACCACTTTTCTCCCTGAGTTTCAGCTTAGCAGGTGAGAAAGTTACAATCTCTTCCCACCTCCCCTGGTTTTGAATAACCAGATGTCAGCACTCCCTTGGATATCACTAAGAGCACCTTGCACCTGCAGCCTCTCTGCCCATTATACAAGGGGACAAGAACAGGAGGCTTCTAGGATATGCTCTATGCCCTTCTGCACTGCAGGTCTTTGTGCTCTTGAACTCATTTTCTTTAGGACCGAAGAAACACTTTGTATGGAGATGTTCCCCTCAATAATCTGATCTACTTTTGTAGTAATTTGCATGTGTTTAATTGCTGAATGCATGTCCAGAAACTGGGACAGGTATCAGCTGTATCCTCAACAACTAGGGGAGTGCAAGCAAAGTGTCACTTCGTTGACCTATTTTTCTCCTGCCGTGCCCTGTCCCTGCAGCACCTGAACCTCAGAACCATCAGCAAGACAGAGATATCTAGCTGAGTCCTAAACCAAAAGGGCATTTATCTGCCCATGACAAGGCTTTTGGAATTCTGAGCCTGCATATCAATGCCCTTTCTGAGCAGGAGGCAGCCCCACATGTTGTCTAACAGCCCCAGTAATGCTGGAAGCAGAGGGCAAGAGGAGAAAGGCAGAACTGATGGGCACAGGAATGACTATCACCTGCTCTATGGGCACATGTGAAACAGCAACCTTGTTCAGTGTTCCAGGCAGCAGCCCAAAATCACCACCTGCAGCATGACATCTTCCTCAGGCGATGTCTTAGAGAACAACACCAGGCAGATTCTGTTCTTCAGCCACACAACCTGTCAGCTGCTACACACCATTTCTGCTGGTCCCCCAACTCTGCTTCCCGTGAACTGGTAGCTGGGCAAAGCCCAGAGCCCGTTCTACTCACAGAAGCAGAGTTGCTTGACTTTCCTATTTCTGTATCACCAGCTAGCTTTCAACTCAAACCTCATCATAACTTCAGGAGCTGTCTTTCCCAGAGAGGAGCCATTTCATAAGAAACTGTCAAATTAATTTTTGTTTTCTATAGCCTCCTATGCCAAACTGGTATAGAAGGGCATGCTTTGGCCAGACAGGGGAGAGAGGCCATGCAGTAGGTTCAGGAAAAAACACAATGTGTGAATCTGACCAGTCTCCAGACAGAAAGTCAAACAGATAGTGCTTACATTATCTTCTCATCCTAAATGGGCTGGGAACTGGTAGAAACCCATTGTAGTACCAAGAGAGAGAAAAACAGGTAAGATGCTCACTTGAAAAAGAAGGAAGCTCAGGCAGTAAGTCCTCATCTGAGTAATTTCCTCCAGAGAAAAGGCAAGTTAAGAGAATGGCTGGTTGAGATAGTGCAGGGAGGACAGAAAGTTGACTCCTCCTCCATAAGAACTACTATGTGTGTTTTCCCAAGTGAAGTCTACCCCAGGAATGACACAGATCTCAGACAGTGCAGGTAACATGGCTTATTCCCCCAACTCCTGGAGACCCTTCAAGGCTTATTGCTTACATCTGTGTTCTGCCAGTGTACAAGGTGCCTCCAAGGCATTAAGTCTTCCCAAATCCCTTCTCTTACCATATTTACTTAAGGTAAAACCTTAATTTAGCCCCTTTTGTTGATTCTCTTAACCTCTCTCTAGATACGTAGGAGGTCACCAAGTACCACAGTGTGAGACACACAAGCATCAATGTCTGTGGAGTCTCAGAGAAACGTTGTGATCATGGATTTCATAGCTGGGAAAGGGAGGTTGAGGGCATGCTTGCATCATATCAAGCTTTCTGCTCATTTTAAAAAGATTATTGTTGCCATGGGCTTCTGCTGACCATGATGGGAAAACATGGTGCTTTCAGAAAGGCTGTCATTACCTTCCACTGTTTGCCTGCACCAATCTAGTATGCATTATCAAGAGGCTCGTGGAACACTGGAACTGGTTGCCCAGGGAAGTGGTCGGGGCCCATCCCTGGAGGTACTCAAGATGACACATGACAGGGCTCTGGGAAACCTGATCTAGTTGAGGATGGCCCTGCTTACTGCAGAGGGGGTTGGATTGGGTGACCTTTGGAGGCCCCTTCCAATCCAGACCAGTCTATGTTTCTATGCTTCACAACTGCTTTCTGCACACCTACAACCCACAGGACAGTGCTGGTAGCTGCACCCTATTTCTTCTCCTCCCTTCTTGTGATGGTTTGTGCCTCAAACCAGCACACTTCTTCTACCTAGCTTCTCCCAACTCATCTTTTCATACTTTTCTAGCACTACCATGCCTCACAGCATGTGTTGCCTGCGTCCTCCTGCTTACACATATGAGCATATCTAATAGACAGCCATTAAAGCTCAAAAATGTTTTTTAATAATCAATTTGCATTTAATTAAACATGCAACAACTAGCTTATTAGAGTAAATTAAATTTGAGTGAGATATTGTAACAGTGACTAGTGGAGATACCACCTCCTAAAGCCTCCAGAAGGAAGGATTATGTCAAGGGAAATGTGATGCTGGAAGACCAGTGATGCTCCCTTAAACATATTCTAAGTGTTTTCACAGCCTTTGCATCTATCCCCATAGAATTTTCACCTTGCAGTGATTTCCTTACCTCTTGCTTGCTGAGAGATGTTCAAGTGATTAAAACTCAATAGACTTTCTAGCAGGAGCAGCCTGGTAACAGAAAAATGTAATTTCTCCAAAACATCCCCAGAACTTGTCACTCCTCTGTACCTTTTTTTAAATTATAAATGGAACAGCCTCTTCACCTTTCCAAGAGTTTTACTGAACACCAACCCAGTCAGACTCTGGCCCATGCAGGAGAGTTTCTGCAGCCCTCCACATCGACACTGACTAATAGAGACCATGGGGGGGAAAGGCTGGAGGAATGCAGAACTAAAGCAGTTAAGGGGCTTAGTAGCCCACTGGAATTAGGTAAGCTGGAACACACCTCTGGGTAGCAATTCCAGCTCACTCAATGCTAATTCTCCAGCAGATTGGGCATTTTCACCTATGTCTCATTTTCTCTTACCTGTAAAAATAAGACGTGGGTGCTAACTTGCCTCCATGCTGCAGTTTGGGATCCCCACATCTCTGGGCAAGTGCTAAGTGTGTAATGAACAGAAATTACTTTCTCCCTGAGGAAAAAAATAATAAAAATAGAGCTTGTAATTCCCTGTGGCAGTCAAGACCACCAATGCAGTTTGGGGCTGCATAGACTGGGAATCATGTTGTGAAAGAAGCAATATTTCTACTTTACATGGCAGAATAATACGCTGCAAATACAGCTCTGAGCACTGAAACCACAAGACTCTCTGCAACAATATCAAGACATGCAGTGCTTTAAAGACACTGTTTAACTTAAAGAAGGAAGGTTTGATATTCCAGGTTCCAAAAACTGCCACAAAGGTGTCATTTCCCAGGAGGCAGACAGAAATGAACAAATCCTTTGAATGATATAAGGCGACTAACGTGTTCTGGGTGGATCACCTCAACTAGGCTGGCAAAGATTGTCTTGACCAAAAGGTTAGAATGATGTTTATTTATTAATCATGTAGGAAGGATGACTAGGGGTAAGCAAAGAAGATGGTGAAATGCAGAAGAGCAGACAGTATTTCTGTCAGTAGGGTTCAGCTAGGTTTGAGGTTCAGCTGGGTAGAAGCTGGCTGCACTGTGGTGCAAAAAACAAAGTCTACTTTTCAACAAGCCCAGGCAAACTGGATACAAACTATTGAACCTGAAAACCCTAAGAGTTCTGCACACTGACCCAGTTCTGTATCTGGGGTGACTTCTTCTACACATGAATATTCTGCATTGTCATATGTGTGGCCCCTAAGTTGACAAACTCAGTAAGACTGAGTTGTTATTATTATTAGAGAAAAGGGCTAGCAATCCACTGTCTCAGCTGTGGTGAGAACAGAGACTTGTATAGTCATGCTGGCACAACCAAAATGTGCAGGAGTATCTGCTAACCTGTTCTAGGAAACAATTTCTGCTGTCAAGGGTATTGACCTTACCATAATAGATGTAGTCTACCTCTGCTTCCATCCATGGGTTAACCTGCCCTTGGTTATCGTAGGATAAAGCCAGGGGAACCAATCCAGGCTGACACCAGCAGCAGTACACACAAGATGGCCCATACTAACGTTCCTCCACTTTAGCAATCCAAGCCTTGGCTGCAGGATCATAAAGCTGATGGACAGGTGCAGTGTAGTTAACTGACAATGGTGTTCAAAAGGCAGCTGTATGAAACATTCTTGATTCTGCTGAACAAGTCAAGCTTATTACAGAATGCGTGAAGGAAAAGGAGATTTCAGCAGGTTGTGGAGGTCCACAAATGAGCAGACTTGGACTTCATGGCCAACTGGATGGCAGAGAACAAGCTGCAATCTCTGTCCATGCTGAGTGAGTGCTCTCTGCAGTACCAGGACCAATAGTCCTGGAGCCAGGGAGCTCTATTTGCAGAGCTCACTGAAAGTTATTGGCAAGGAGCCCGTGTAAGCTCAGTAAATAAAGTATCTAGAGAAAAAAAATACCCAAAGGCACTATTTAATATTTTGGAGGGTTCTGATACAGCCAGCAACATTGAGAGGGAACAGAAGTCCTACATACAGGAACAGGAGCACAGGACAAAGGCAGCCTTCTGGAAAAGTGGAACACAAAGCCCCTGGTAGGTCTGATGGCTCACAGCCTGTACAGTTAAATACCCAATACTCATTTATGGGGGCAAAAGCTGAAAAGGAACAGGGCTTCTGTTCAGGAACTGGACTGGTGCTCAGGAAAACTAGACTCAGACCCACTGTATGCAGTCACAGAAAGCAGGAGCCCAGCTGTGTACACCTCGCAAGCAGTAACATGGAAGCTGCCAGTGGATCTTGCTATTTATGTCCTCCTCTGCCATTTTTTCTGGCTGGAGCTGGTCTGAGACAGCAGAATCTACCCATATTTCATCCCACATGCAAACACAGCCTCGTTGGCCCAAATGATCCTTTTCATCTTAGTAGAAGACCTTTCTGGATCTCCAAACAGCTCAACAGATCCTCTTCCTCTTACCACCCCTTTTCCTTGAATGTTCATTTTTCTCTGTAGCCTAGCAACTCAGCACAGACTCGGAATATTAACAACTCCTGTCCCCACACACGATCTTCTCCAGAGGCCTGGAAAATGTGATAGCAGAAAGACTGAGATGGGGTAGGAGCAAGCACGAGAGATGTAGGGAGCATGCAGGGAGCTTCTATCAGCATTCAGAAGCAGCAGAGCTATTCAGCTGTCGTATCTGCCACCTTCACTTAGCATGTACATAACATATAGAGCTATATATAGCCCCATTTATTTACATATTCAAATAGCAACATGACACGCATGCACTTGCATTTGGATCTAGGTTCTATATTGAGGCACAGGCACTCTTGCGCACATCCACTTTCTGTTGCTAGCTGCTTTTAAAAGTATATATGACAGGATGTCAGAAGGTCAGATTCTCAAGATCTAATTTGGTTTTCAATCAAACCAGATGAAGCTTTCACTTGTGGGAAGATGCTTTAGCATTCTGCAGCAATCCTTTCCATTGCTGCAACATTCCTATGGAAACAGGTGGCAATTTGGAACATTGCTCTCAAATACAGAGGGATTTTTAATACATAGAATCGTAGAATGGTAAGGTTGGAAGGGACCTCAAGGATCATCTACTTCCAACCCCCTGACATAGGCAGGGACACCTTCCACTAGTACAGGGCACTCAAGGCCTCGTCCAACCTGGCCTTGAACACCTCCAGAGACGGAGCAGCCACAACCTCCCTGGGCAACCTGTGCCAGTGTCTCACCACCCTCACTGGAAGGAACTTCCTCCTAACATCCAATTTCAATCTCCCCTCTGCTAGTTCAAACCCATTGCCCCTTGTCCTGTCATTACAAGACCTTGTCAATAGTCCCTCCCCAGCCTTCCTGTACACGCCCTTCAGATACTGGAAGGCTACCATAAGGTCTCCTTGAAGCCTTCTCTTCTCCAAGCTGCAGAGCCCCAACTCTCTCAGCCTGTCCTCATAGTAGAGCTGCTGCAGCCCTCTGAGCATCTTCGTGGCCTCCTCTGGACTGGCTCAAACACTTCCATGTCCTTCCTGTGCTGGGGGCTCCGGAACTGCACACAGTCATTAGACAAGGTAGGAAGTCCTTGATAATAACTTGCACAGTCAATGCTAACTCCAGTGCATCTGCAGAGTTAGTTCAAAAACCAATTAAATGTGGCCTCAAATGAAACTACCCAGTAAGAAAAAATATATATAAAGGTCGTGGGAGTTCTGCCTGTGTAAAAACCTGAATAGAAAAGTAAGCAGGTGGGGGGGGAAGGACATTTTTATCTCAGGCAAAGTTTTCTGCAGTAGCAATTCTAACTACTACAGAAATGCTGGGGTGCAAGTTGGAGTGGTTCATACCAGCACCATACAACACTGGTATGTTCAGATCTAAAGATAGCTTGGCTGATACAGGAACAGATGGAGCACTGGAATACATAGCACTGTTCAGCTGAAAGCATCCTGCAAACCACATAGCCATGGGCTCTCATCCTCTCCAACACGACTTCTCTCCTGCTGTGGGGTGGAGTCACCTACGAAAAGCAGAGTGATCCTAGCCTCTGCAGTAAGAGCACAGAAATGTTCTCATTTGGGAAATTGCCTAGTGAGCAAAACATGTGAACTTTGTTTCTTAGTATTGGAGCAGGATTGACTCAGCCCTCTTGAGGCTTGAACTTGTGATACAGGAGAACTTGCAAAGCTGCTCCTTAGGGATAAGAGCATCACGGAAAGATGCACAGGGGAAAGCATTTGCCACAAGCGTTCACACCATATTTTATTTGTCCTGCAGAACCCAAGGTCTAGGCTAGGAATCAGGCAGTCTACCCAAGAGCTTTCCCACAACCAAGAATTTACAGTTATGCAGACAAAGAGCTTTCTGCAGACTCTCCCATTAATATATCACATGAATGCTACAAGATCCCTAGGGAAAAATACCCAAGCACAGTAGAACAGAAAGCCTCAGGGGGAGAAAATCATTCTCTAGTCCAGCAGTTCACAATCTTTCCCCAACCGAGAGCTCACTTCACTAAGGTTTCCACAGCTCAATATCTACTGAGCTATGTACATGGCAAAAATCATGAAATTCAGCCAGCAGAAACATTTCATTCAAGGACATCATTAATGCTCAAAACATCACAGCCCTCCAGCACAAGCATAGGAGACCCCTTTGTAGGTGATGCAAGCAAGCTGTCTCCTCTCACATGGGGACACCTCCAGGCAGCACAGTGGCAAGAACCTGGCAGGATCGCTGCTTTAGCAGGCTGCTCTCTGCCACACATGCCCTGAGTCCTTGAGACCTCCATCTCAGAAGAAATTCCTGGTGCTTTGTGTGGATTCTAGGTGTCAGCTGGCCACAGCATTTGAAGAGACTGTACAGTGACCTTTGAGTTGTTACTTAGCAACTTGACTCTAAGATGTAGCGAATTTACTGGGCTGCCTCTGCAGCCAAGCAGCACCAGGACCAAGGGCACAGGGAGAATTTTGTCATGGGAATGGGATAATCTGTGAAATATTATGGCAGACAGATAAGATTTTTCCCTTCCACAAGTTCCCATAAATGCAGTAAATATTGACATATGAGTCACACTGACCTATTTTCTAGTTTTTAAGACAGGACAATCTCTTTGCAGCCTATTTCAAAACCCGAGTGGTGAGTACTTCAGATCCCTTCACAATTCTTCATGATTTTGTGCAAGAACTGTATCCTCTGATGGAAAGACAGAAAGGGGACCACTACCTATTTAAACCTGAGCACCCACTCCCTGCTGCCATCACACTGAAGAGTGCCCCTGAGGCCAGATGATTTGCTTGTCCTCATGCATTACCTTAGTGCAAGGGATCTTTCAGCACAATCAGTGGAATTTCTGTTAAAAAATCCCAACCAAACAAAACCAAACAAAATAACAAAAGAAAAGAAAACACAAAAACACTACCACCACAAAAAATAAAAAAAAAAAACCAACCCAAAAAAACAAAACACAAGGTCTTGTAATGACAGGACGAGGGGCAATGGGTTTAAACTGGCAGAGGGGAGATTCAAACTGGATGTTAGGAGGAAGTTCTTTCCAGTGAGGGTGGTGAGACACTGGCACAGGTTGCCCAGGGAGGTTGTGGCTGCTCCCTTCCTGGAGGTGTTCAAGGCCAGGTTGGATGAGGCCTTGAGTGACCTGTGCTAGTGGGAGGTGTCCCTGCCTATGTCAGGGGATTGGAACTGGATGATCTTTGAGGTCCCTTCCAACCTTACCATTCTATGATTCTATACAACAAACCTCCCCCCCCAAAAAAAAAAACAAACAAAAAAATAATAATAAACCCAAAGCACAATGTCATAACAGCAGACATCTACATCTGATTCTTGACTTTTTAGACAGGTGACTGTTTTTCATCAGCACTGATGAAAGTCACCCTGAGCCTCAGCAGACACAGGATGTCAGCATTGCAAGGATAGACAAAGTAACCTCAAATGCAACAATGGCAGATACGATGAGTCCCTGACATCTGCTTTGTTGCAGAGAAGTAGCTCAGTTGATTTCTACTCTTACCATGTATCTGGATGAGCTATGGAGTAAGCAGTTGTACCTCGTCTGCAAAAGAGACTAGGTCAAAGGTGCTATGTCTAGAGGTTTGGAGGTTACTCTCTATGCCACTGCAACCATCTTTTATTTCTCCTAACATGCCTCTAGCAACATCAAGATGCTGTTGCTTTCCTTCAGCTAGCCAAGTGATTGTGTGTTTATACACAAAATACTTCCTATTGCTGGAGAAGCAGAAACATGAGTAGGCCAACAAGGTGACTGCATGTAACTGATGGTAGTGTGCACAGGACAGTGCAACAACTACTGTGCAGGATGGCCCTTTGCATCCCCTGGTAACTCTTCCCTTCAGAATTATGCTGTTTCACATGTGCAGAACTGCCACTGTTTGATTTCCTAAGCAATCAACCATCCAATACATTGCACCCCTCACACCAGGACTTGAACTGACAATAGGTGTGTGACCTAAGCTGTACTGAAGCAATCAGCAGCAGAGGAAGGCACAGACACTTGTCAGCTCTGAAGAAACCTTCCATCTCAGCTGAATGTTTGTAATACCTTAGCTTAAATCACAGCACAGAGAAGCCACTGGCATGTGAAAAAGGGCAGAACATAACCCCAATCTGTCCATGCCAGCACAGAACCTGGGGATATCTCACCCTAAGTCAGAGCTGTACCATCCTTATCATGCCATGTTGGTAGGATATGGCCCTTCTCCAGTGCCAAGGCTCCACAGCATCATCTGTTACCTGCAACTCTATCATCCCAGGAACATACCACAGTCCACCAAGACCACAGCCCCTGCAGTACCATTACAGCACACCACCATTAGCTCAGCATCAAAGCTGCCTCTTAATTTTACCATATTTTGGCAGTCTTCAAAATTCATCAGCCTTAAATAGCAAATTGTAATGTGTACACACATACATAGTTTAGATAATGCAGTGTCACAGGACTGGAGATACCCTGGGCTACAGGAAAATATTACAGCACCAAAATGTCATCTCATGCTTGTATCTCATAGCATACAACTCCAGAAACCATTCACTGTAGGAGTTAGATGCTCTTTGATTTTTTTAAAACCTTTGGTTATCCATGGATGAAGAATGACTGGCAAATACCTTTATGTCATTTTTCATTTAAAAAGAGATGGCAACAAAACAGAACAGTTTCAGATAAGAATAAGAAAAATGCAGATACTGTATTAAAAAGAAATATATGGTAGTAAAAGGTACAGTATAATAGTAGAACCTTTTTAAACATCTTGGTTATTAAACCTGCAGACATCTATAGCAGTGGAAAATCCTTTTCAGGGGCACATAGCAGCAGTTTTTGTCCATCATTGCAGGCATAGAGGGTCTGCTAAAGGTCCTCCAAGGCTACTGTCAAAGCTACATCAGCCCCAAGGAAACTAGTGTTTTGCATACACAATTTGACTGTCACAACACTTGGAAAACTAATTGGACCTCATGCAACCAAATCAGTGATCCCACACAGATACCCATTTTTCTGCCTATCAGGAAAGGGCCCAAAGGTCAAGAGCTCTGACCATGAGAATGTACAGTCTAAGAGACTGCTGTGTGGAGTGTTCCAAAGAAAACCTCTCACACAGAATCTACCTATCCACACTGCCTTCTTTCATCAGCTATGCCCAGCACACAGAGGAGCCAAGCATATATATATGCCAAGCACAAATACAGGCTGGGTGGTGAATGGCTGGAGAGTGGCCCTGAGGAAAAGGACCTGGGGGTCTGGGGTGATGAAAAGCTCAACATGAGCCTGCAGTGTGTGCATGCAGCCCAGACAACAACCGAGTCCTGGGCTGCATCAACAGCAGTGTGGGNCCTTCCAACCTTACCATTCTATGATTCTATGATTCTATGTAGATATATTACTGTGAATGGGTTACATTGCAATTGAGATTCAAGTAGTCAGTGCATATTCATATTCCAGTGAAAACAGAACGGCAATGCCCCATCAGGACAGATTCCACTACAAAGCCTATTTCTAGCATGCCTAATAGGTGGAAAATTTGATGTAGTGAGAAGAATGATGGCCCACTGATGGTGGCATAACAGGTGGCAGGATGAACTGTCTTGGTTGAGGACACCCTTACACATAGCCTGTTATATTTTCTTTGGGGCTAAAGGCCGATTAAAAACCCTACCAGCTCATCACTGCCGTAGGTCATGCTTCATATCTTTCTTAGGCAGGGAAAACTTCTTTGCCAAACAATACAACCTGGGATTTTTGGAGAAATAGCAGACATGATGCTTCCATTCATAAGCCCCAAGAGATATGGTGCAGTATGCCAAGAGCAAGTCCAGTCACCCCAATGAGACAGCAGCGTGGAACAGGTGATACAGGAGCAGGGAGAAGGAGGCAATGAAATGAACCGTCAAAGTCAGTGTTGTCAAGCATCCTGCACCAGCCACTAACCTATCTCCACTGCAAACTGTCCCCCAGCAATTCACATTGCCAATCCCACAGGCAAGGTTCCTTTAGTGCTTACCTTCCTGCAATCATTTCTGTTTGGAAGCCTTGTTTCTCATACTAGCCCTCTGCAACAATCCTCCTGTAACTTTTCAACTTGTCACCAGGTTTATAAAACTTTAAAGCCAGTGCTATAACAAACTGAAACGATGTTATTGCAGATGTAGGAGAGCATCTTGGGATGAATAAATTATAGGAGCCACAAAGAAATCATGACTATAACGGCTGGATGCTCCGAGCTGTCTATGGTGTGCAGATACACAGGAGGGAGCAGGTTTAGGACTGCACAGATCACAGGGCAGGAAAATGAAAGTGTTATGAAGGGTAACCATCTCTTATTTCAAATGCATAAAAAACTTCTGCTTGTTTTTCTTATTGAAATAGTTCATTAATGCTTGAAGGGAGTCTGAACTGTCTGGTACTAGAAAAATACATATGCCCGAAGATCACCTAGAGAGAGATAAGGCTGTAGTTGGAACTATTAGCCTCTAGTCTCACCATGCAGCAAGTACAATATACCCTTAATAGACCAGTCCTCAGCTGTCTGTTGAAAGAGCATGTGGGAGTTGAATAAGACTTCCAGCCCTTTCTGAGGCTATTGATACTCTATACCATCAGAACTGGATCCACCAAAACAGGTTGTTTGAACCAAACTATTAATCTGAGAGTGACATAGGGCAGCATTCAGGTCATGTATCACAAGGACAGAAACCCACAAGCTGCTTAAGCTGCAGAGTGACTTGAGCTCTGTGCTGCCAGTGCTCTTTGTTCTCCTGGGTCAGAAGTACTACTGTACTCCTCAGTAACTTGGGTACCAAGACCATTTGGGTCTGAACACTGCACTACCCAAGTACTGTTGTACACCAACAGACGTCTATAAATACCTGTGTGTTGTTCCACGCTTACTGCAATTCAAACTCCCACATCAAAAATGGCGTTTACCAGACAACTTCTCCATTCCATTTCCTTTGAGGAGAACTAGGAGATACCATCCTTTCATTCTTTGCACATCATTATGAAGACATTCCTCCTTTCAGGTTGCCTTTAAATCGCCAACTTGCACATTCGTACAGGACATGAAAAGACTCTATCTAGGACTTTCATCTTCATGCCTCATCACTTCCCGGAGGGTCTGCCAGTCAAATGTGCCCTCCCCTATACCTATTTGGCCTAGCCCCTGACATCCTTTCCCAGGCATTTCAATTGATGTCACTGATCTTGGCTCAAAAAATAATCCTTCTAATCACTGACAAGAACAGAGGCTGCAGCTCAGCGTTGCTTAGCAAGGCTAAGAGGAGTACACAGCAATAAAGCATTTCTCCAGCAAGTCAGCCTGAAAGCATTGCTGACCACACACAGGCAGCAGCTGCAACAAACAGGAAGGTGCCATGTTTTAAAAATAAGGACTGTGGGTTTTGACCCTCATCTTTACAAAGCCAGCACTGTACCTAGGAACATGCTGCATCCTGGCACGGTTCCAGCTTGTAAACTGGACAGCATCTGAGCACAGCCCTCATGGAGATGGAGATGCACCGACATTGTATAGCAACCAGGAAACACAAAGCATGTACAGGCACCTGCAAAAGCATTCTGTATATCAGAGTGGCTGGGAACTTCCAGCATCAAGACATAACTGCCTTTGCAGAGAGCACTGAATCCTCCAGGATTGAAATGTCACCGCATGGTCATTTTGGGAACACAGTTCTCATACAAGTGAAGGCAAGGACTGTTCCTTAGATCATGGGTGGAGCTGTATCCCTCCACAGTATCATATCCAGCTGGACTCCTGGGGAAAACAACTTTTTGAATCATGCAATGGGTAGGCACTGACAGCACTTGTTGCCCACCATCAGGCAGCCAGCAGATGCCAAAAGTCCCAGAAAAAAGCATGGGAGAGCTGCGGGTTCTCCTCAGCCTGCCCAGCCTCAGCACCGGGGCTATTGTTCCCAAAAGAATGTCTGAGGATTAATTAATTATCCTACAAGGGGCAGTAAGTAATAACACTCATTGTGGAACAATAGAAGCTATTTGGTTGCCATGACAACCCAGCTTCACTTCTGTGCCTTTAATTTATTCATTGCACAGTCCCTTTCCCAATCACATATGATGCCAAAAACTGCCTTGTTTTTCTTGCCAGTATCCATGTCCAGAGCAGGGGTAAGACACAGTCCTTTCCCTGAGGCATCTGTCACACAGAAGAATGATGCACATAAAATCCCTTCAGCCTGGAAACTTACATCACACGATAACTCTTCTGCTCCCTAAATGTTTGTTCTTTAAGATGATTCTGGTTTTGTAATCCTTTATTGAAGCTACCTAACCATGATGCTTATAGATCTTGATCTCCAGTAGGTTGGCACATGTAACTACTTTGTCCCCATTCCACCCCCAGCCCAACACTTGTAGGAAGCATGGACAGGAGATTATGCTTGTCAAGTCAGACAGAGAGCCAGGGTAATCAAAAGCTCAGGAGTAATGCCTGCATAGTGTCAGCAGGAGCACGACATGGACAATGCCTGGTGTCATTTGATTACAGCCATGCCACAACCATCAAAACACTCAATGCCCATTAACAGTACTGCCCAAATTCCATGAGATTCAGAGCAGCATATGGATGAAGGTTCATGGCAGGGAAAACGTTTTCCTATGCACTCCACAAAGACATTGTTGCTGTTTCTCCACAGCTCAGAGCTCACACATTTGCCCCATCTATCCTACAGCAGAAATAGATGTTCACTGGAGAGGGGAGAGCATTGCATTCACATGGCAAGAGTTGTGAAGTGTTGGTAAGAGTATGACTACTAGTCTAGGGCACAGGCTGCCTGGCCACAGCTGCTCACACCAGGTGTGTCACAAAGCACATCATCAGCCTTTATAGTCCATAGACACACCTCCAGCAGGAAGTTTGTCCTGAACCAGGCTCTGCAGCACTCAGCTATCTTCTCGGGAAGATCAGGCTCTTGAAGTAAGACAGCTAACATGCCTCGCTCCCTTCCAGTTATGTTTGTGCAAGCTAGGGTCTTAAATCACAAGTCCAGACCCCAAATTGTTCATGCTGGCTCTAGCAAGAAGCTTGACAATTGGTTCACCATAGGAAAATCCAGGTCCAAGTCGAGACCGGGGGAGGACATGACTCGAAGTTGAGCTCTGCTCTGACAAGATAGAAGGAACTAGGTTAAGCCATCTGGCTTTTCTGAGTTGAATCTAACCTCAAACACAGCTACCCAATGCAATGGGGACATGGGTCTGTACCTGACATTCTTACTGTACACACTGTCCAGTGTCAGTTACTAGACTGAGGTGCAAGGAGCCACCCAGATAATTATGGCAATGGTGGGATGACAGCAAAGCCAGTGAAGGACACTTCCATATGAGAACCTGAAGGCTCATGGCTGAGCCTTTACCCTGGGTTGTACCAACACATGCATTCAGGATTTTCAAGCAGTATGGAAACCAAAGCAGCTAGCCAGACTGTCTCACCTCCCCTCCTCCCCTCCATACAACAGCAGAATAGCTGGTGGGCCACAGAAACAGGGCAGGAGAGTCCAGAAACAGATAAATAGGACAGGAGCATTGGGAGACCAAGGTTTTAATTGACTTGAATAGCAAAAGCTCTAAACTGGCCTAGGATTCTCCTGCATGGGCCAGGAATGAAGGAAGAGCACAGTTGCTGATAGGGGAGTCAGGAGCCTTCCACTCCACTCAGCCTCTTGGAAAGGAAAGGAGTTTGGAGAAAAAGCCTCCAGGCAGGAGGAAGAAAGGCAAGATTAGGCAAGGATCAGCACAATCTATGTCCTCTGCTGGGTGCTAAAGGCTAGGGAGACAGATAGCACAGGCCTGGATGTGTACCCAGAACCGTGACCAAAACAATTAACCAATTTCACACCAAACCATTGCTATCTGGGCAGATAATTCTTTTCTTCTTAGTGGTATAAAAAGTACCAGTTTAACAATGCCACCCAGAACTACATCTCCATTAGATGCCCCCCTTTCCAGTGCAGATCTCTAAAGAAATGCCAAATTAACACTAACAAACATGAAAAGCTGCTCACCTTTTTTGAGTTTGATAGCCACAGGCTGACTATAAATCCACCCCTGCCTTTGTGTCAGTCAAAAAGTACAATTTGCATCTATTTCTTTTGCTGGTTTGTTTTTTTTTTCTTTTTTTTTTTCTTTATTTTTTTTTAAGGCATGAGCACTGATGGATAAGAGAGATGACTGTGCAACCAGCACAGAAATATAACAAATTCTAATCTACTCTGGCTGAGATGCACTAGCTGCAGAGATGCCAGAAGATATCCTCTGTCCCCATGTTCACAGATAACAGCAGGGATACTTCAGTGTGCTAATTCAGACACTCACTAACCCTTCTAGAATACACCCTCCACTACCAAGTCTTTCAGCAGGGGCAGGTGTGTACCACATGCCAGTCCTGTCTTGCAAGTATTGTTTTAATGAATTCAAGATTGTTTCAGCCTGGGTCTGAGGCTGTGGGGACAGCTGATGGGCAGTCCTAGTGATGTAAGTCATTCAGCAGGTAGAAGAAGCAAGATTCTGAAACTGGTATGCTGAGAAATAAATTAGGGGGAAAAAACCCTAAACAAGTCTTTTCCTGTAGCCCAGCTAAGTATTTGAGCTTCTTTTTCATCACATCACACATGGAGAAATCATCTTTAAATTCCTTATGCTTAGTGAGGAAGAATTCTGCCTTAGAGTTCCCACCACACCTCAAAATTCTGTATCCAAAACAGAAGTAAAAACTCCTTCTTCAACACCAGACATATGCCACTCTTCCTCCAACAGCTTCTCAGATGCAGGAAAGACTCACAGCAGGAAGTCAAGAAAGCAGGGGTGTGACTTCCATGCTTTTCCAAAGTGCACCCTGAGATCTCAGGTAGCTCCAAGAAGCCATTGTCTTGGAAGCACATCTCAACCATAAAAATGGAAGAACAGTTTATTAGCCATTTTTTCCCCAAAAAACTTACCATGTTGACTTCAGATATCTGGTCAATGCTGGAGATATGGATGCTCATTCCCACTGTGACAGGGTTACCTGAAATACAGATGAGCTGGATTAAGATCATATTCAAGTCTCCCTCTCTTCCCTGTTATTAAAGAAATGCCTAGAAATTCACAGATACAATTTGAAGCAGCCTCACATTCCCCAAATATCTAAGATTTCCAAGTCACATGTGCTCAAATGATTAGAGAGAAGTAGATTTCTCTAATTTCCAGTCCTTCAGCTTCACCTCTAGGAGTTAGTGCAGCCTAAGCTTGATTCCTGGAAGTTAATTACCCCCTGGTTATACAATTATCTCTAGTTATTCCAAATAATGCCTTCAGAGACTATCAGTAGGCTCCCAGTGGACTTGCACAAGGTGTTACTGATTGACCATACAAAGAACACAGCAATCAAGCCCATGAAACACAGGGGCAGGAAAGATACTGCAGCTCACTCCTCCATCACTCAGCTCTGAGTGTTCAGTCTGAAAACCCCAAATGAATTCGAATAGTTAAGCTACCAGACAAATACAGGAACCAGATCTATGAAGTGAGAAAGCAGCATTCATATAGTGACTTTTCTTCCTAACTCCTGTCCTCCCCACAGCCCCCAAAACCAGATAACAAACCATCCCACTGCAAGGTGGAAAATCATAGAATCATAGAATGGTAAGGTTGGAAGGGACCTCAAGGATCAGCTAGTTCCAACCCCCTGCCATAGGCAGGGACACCTCCCACTAGTACAGGTCACTCAAGGCCTCGTCCAACCTGCCCTTGAACACCTCCAGGGAGGGAGCAGCCACAACCTCCCTGGGCAACCTGTGCCAGTGTCTCACCATCATTCCTTGCAATGCAGTGCTAGAAAGGGAATGGCAAGCAGTTATGCCAATCAAGGTATTAACTCTTCCATGGACTCATTAGTAGATCTAACTGCTAAAATATTTACAGATAATCATGAAATGGCTTTGAAAGTAATTAGGAGATTGGGGGAGAGGGGAGAACCACACAACTGGAAATGAAGTGATTTTTTAATTATGTGTTACCAAAAGTAGGGAAGTAATGTCATTAGGGCTGCTTTGTGATTGGGTGTACTGTTAACCGAGACCCTCTGCTGCAAATTAAGCAGCATTATCCTTTAATGGAATATGAACAACACAGAAAACATCAGAATCAACAACTGTAATTAGGCCCTGCTATGCAAATCCCCTTAAAGAGGCAGTGTTCTTCTCCAGCACTCCTGGCTCCCTCTCAGGGGCGCCGGAGGCAGGGGTGCTCAGGAGACCTTGCAGAGGTCTCACACAGCACTCTCCTAACCATGTCTCTTCCTTACTTCTATGCTCAGCTTTCACAAGGGAACCAGGTGGGAAAATAACCAAAAGTCACTTCAGGGAGAACTGATTCTCCTGCATCCTCCTTTATGCCAGAGGCTAATAGTGGCACAGGAAAGCTTTTAAGGAAGTTTCACTTTGGTGGTTTGTCTTTTTTCCTGAAATCAGGGCCTTGTGATAGAAGCTGTAACAGGAGGAGGGAGTCACCACTGCCCTGAGGCTCTTGCAGACTTCGGTTACAGCAGGAAAGATGGAGAAGTGTATGAGGCTGCAGCAGAGCTGGGAAGAAGGCAGCTCACCACTCATGAGCCTTTCTGCCACACAGTGGGCTTTTCCTCCAAGAGCTGCCCTAGTGCCTGCTTTGCTTCCAATCTGTCACCACCCATACCTGTGCCACTGTGGTTAGGTGTCCACTCCTTCCTCAGTGTAAAAAGTGTTTCTTGCCCCCAAACTGTGCAGAACACCCACTGAAACCAGCAGGCTGGGTGGTTATGGCAGGGGAGCACCGACAGTGGCGATACACAAATATTTGTCAAATACAGAGTCTATCCAATCTAATCTATCTGTCTAGACACTTGTGCTGTGTTCATCACCATGGTATCTGAGTGCCTGAGGTCATGCAGTGACTCAGTGTCAGAGCTGTGGATGAGATCCAGACCTCCCAACTCCCAGCTCCAAGACGAACAGTGGATCAGCCATGCTGCTCCCCATCAGCCTGGGCTCCGCTGAGCCCAGCTCCCATGCACAGTCAGCAGTATGCCTCTTGGCCTCTCTGGGTAGTACCAAGGCCTCTACACCACATCTATCACAGCAACTGAGGGGCTCCACTGCCCACTTACAAGCCCTGGAGCACGTGTTCATTAACCCATAGGCAGAAGCATGTGATTGTCATACAAACACTTCAAAGACGGTGTGCATTTACTGCCTTTACTGGACCTACTCTTAGCTTGATCACAGGGAAGTCATTTAATCTTTTCCACCTCTGTTGTGAAGACTTCTCAGGACAGGGATGCAAGAGGGTGTACAGAGCCAACAGAAAAATCATGCCCTACCTCTTACTGCAGCCCAGAGAAAAACTAGACCGGCTGGTGTTCAACATTTGGGCTGTAAGTAGTACACAAAATAAACAAAGGACATCAATTCCTCCAATGTTAATAGCTTCAGGCAAGAGGAATACAAAAGTAGGGTATTTAAAAATACAGGATAACTTCATCTCTAAATTTGTTCCAAAAGGCAGAACTCTGCATTCGTGGATCTGAGACAAGGCAAAAGAACAAAACATACTAAAGGTCCAAGCGTTAATGTGTGTTTTGCCAATGGGTGCAAAAACCTAGACCTTCCCCGTCAAGAAAAGCTTATGCCTAGAAAAGGTTTGCAGGCAAGGTCATGACTGAGGGTGTGTGAGAAATTCTGTCACTTTCACCAGTGAATGGCACCCCCACAAGTCCTCATTTCTCACCACTACTGGAGAGGTCACCAACATTTTGTCCCGAAAGTAGTTTGATGCCTGTGAAAAATGTGCTCGGGAAGTTGGAAGGGAAGCAGACAAAAGAGTTCTAATAAAACCTCTCCTTTTTTTTTGCAAGTGATACTTGTCAAACAAAAAAAAACAGTCAAGGTAGAGAACAAGTTGTGCTAATGTGCAATATTTTCCCAGCAACTAGCTATTCTTTCATATTTTATTTTATAATCCCTAAAAGCCTCAGAATCTAGAGCCATGTTGCTGCACAAGGAATTCCTGTGGTTCCAAACCTGTGTCTGCCTGCACCACAGCCAGAGGATATCTCCTCCAGATCTCAGCCTGGTTACCTCATAGAATCATAGAATAGCAAGGTTGGAAGGGACCTCAAGGATCATCTAGTTCCAACCCCCTGCCATAGGCAGGGACACCTCCCACTAGTACAGGGCACTCAAGGCCTCGTCCAACCTGGCCTTGAACACCTCCAGGGAGGGAGCAGCCACAACCTCCCTGGGCAA
>WBNM01006555.1:44202-168302 GCA_013399055.1 Ramphastos sulfuratus | reverse complement strand
CCAGGCTAAACAATCCCAGCTCCCTCAGCCTCTCCTCATAGGGCTTGTGCTCAAGGCCTCTCACCAGCCTCGTTGCCCTGGAAGCCTTCTCTTCTCCAGGCTGAAGAGCCCCAACTCTCTCAGTCTGTCCTCATAGGAGAGCTGCTCCAGCCCTCTGATTATCTTCCTCCTCTGGACCCACTCCAAAAGGGGTCCAGAAGGGTCATCAAAGACAACAGAACCAAATTCAATGTAATAGGTCTCCAAACACTGGATGCTTACTTGGGCAACTGCCCTGTACTAAAGTCCAAGCTGCCCTCTCTTCATTCTTGCCTGAGAGAATTAGACTACCTCAAGAATTAGACTACCTCAAGCAGACTTCAGCAGAATTAGACTANACAGAGCCACATCATTCTGAAGAACTACAACCAATGCTTCAAGAACTCTTGTTCATGCATTCTGACCATGGAACTTGGCAATGCTAGAAAGCTAAGGGAGAGGCATTGACCTCAAACTTACCCTTTAGCCTAAACTACAGGAAGAAAGACACTAGTGGGGACCTTGTGGGGTTTGCACAGCCCACATCTTTCATGGAAACAGACTGGAGTTTCCTTAAACCACCAGCATCAAAAAGTCCCCTGGACAATCTTCTTCTGCACTTCACTGCACTGAAGGCATTTCCTAAATATCCAAACTAAACCTTCTCTGCAGTGTAAATGTAGTTTAGTCTCATCATTCTCCCCCAGTGATAGTGAAAGGACAAATCAATCATCCTTCCTTAACAACAACTCTTATGTACTGAGAAACCATGACATCCCTTTCCCTCCCCCATCAATACTGTCTTGCCTAGATTAAATGCACCTGATTTCTTCAACCTCTCCTCAGAGGTCATGTTTTCTAAAGCTCTGACAATTAGTGCTGCTCTCCTCTGGCCTTTTGCCAATTTGTCTACATCTCTATTTTAAAGCATGGTATCCAGAAAGCAGCCACTGAAGCAAAGAAGACATCTCACCACTATGGAGAAGAGAAATAAAGCAACCTCCTGTGCACAGCATTCTCATGAAACCACAGAAGCCTCTCCAACCCCGCTGCACCCATCCTGGGAGCTGCTCACTTTGTGTAGGAGGTTAGAGATGTAAAAGGGGCAGACTAGCTCTTGCTATTAGAGTGCATCACACATGCACAAAGAGGGAATACAGCACTGTCTCTTTTGAATAAGAGCAAAGATTATTCAAGACAGTTTTGTGCATGAGCCCCAGTGCTCCCTGGTTGCATCCTGCCTGTGGCATCACCAGTCTCTGAGATCCCTGCAGCAGCAGGAAAGCTGCTTTAAGGTCTTCTGCTGAGTAAACAAAGTCAATCAGAGAAAATTAGAAGCTTCAATAACTAAACCTACACGTAAAACAGGTCTGTGCCTTAACCTTCTGTGGTAAATACCCAAAGGTGTAAGTCTCCATGCAAAACTCTGCTCCTTATCCCCAGCTCTCCAGAAGCTAAAGGACAGCAGTGGGACCAGAGGCCAGAAACAGCAAGTCCCAGACAAGGTTACCCTGCGCTGACTGGCAGAATTATATCTGCAAATGCAGGGCAAGATAGGCAGCCACCAGGAGAGCAAGGTTTGCTGATATATGTAGCTACAGGACTGCAGTGTCTTGCTTGCATATTCACCAAACAGGATCACCAGCTAAGCTGCTCTCAGGCTTGCCAAAGGCATGACCAGCACATAGAGTCATTTCACTCCTAGGACTTTTGCCTTCATATTCCCATTTTCCTGAATAAGGGAGAACTCCTCAGTACCTACTTGCTCTTTCCACAGAAAATTGTTTGCCTCTGCTTTGTTCACAGCACTGAACCTCAGGGCACCCTGGCTTCATGTTTACAGCTTAAACCCATGGCCCACGCCACTGCTCTGCGCAGCGATGAGTTGGTTATACAAGGGCTGACAGAGATGGTTAGTTAGGAGGCCAGAGCTCCCAGGTAGTCAGAGGTGCAGAAGGCAACACATTCAGCACCAGGCTTGTCACTAGCCCAGGAGATGCTGCCTGGATGCATCCATACAATCTTTTAAGAAATCCCACCCTCCCAGAACAGATGCCTTTGAATAATTTTCAGCTAATGGACTAATTAATTCTGGGTCATAGGTTTGTTTTTTTCTTAACCCATCCAAAAGATAACTTAGAGGACAATCTGCTGTTACAAAACTCTCAGTTTCTCTGTGGTGGAGTCTATACCTACACCTCTGGACAGGAAGAATGGGAATACTCCTGGGTTTTCACTGTATTGAAGGATTGTAAGGAGTTCATAGATTGCTATCTGCATAACAGCTGAGCTCATAGATCTCAGGATTGAGGCTCTGCTACAGCAGTTAATGGATGAATGTCTAAGAGATGCTATCCCATCAGACTGCACAAAGAAGTTTCCCAATGCTAATTTTCCTATTCCTTTCCTCTTCTTTTTTTTTTTTTTTTTAGCCTAGGTACAGCATCAGGCACAAATTCAGGAAGTGTTAGCACTGCTTGAGGAGCAAGAAAAGTTGACCATGTATCATGAAAGCAGAAATGTTTTGGGAACAGCCTTCATCCAGTATCTCTTATTTGCCATGACACATATAAGTACAGAGTTCAACAGGTACTCTTAAGAAGCTACTTAAACTTTTTCCAACAAAATCTAGGTTAAAATAAGCATTAAGCATTCTCTAACCCTTTTCCCACTTGTTTGTATTTTTTTCCCCACTCATTTCTTAATCTATCCTTCATCTGCATCCAATGCTGAGCACTAAGCTTGCTAGGCTCAGCACAACATCCAGGAACATCAAACACATTCTGAAGCTGATACCAAAGCTCTCCCTCTACTCTCAGCAGCTCATTCCATGACATCCATTGGATTTAAAAGGGCAAAGCAAACCATGACATGATGCTTTTGGCCACTGTTATACATTACCAGAAAGAGAGATGGTCTCATGGCAACCTAACAGGTATGACATTGCCTTCTTGTCTGTGTGGAAACTGGAACTGTGCTGCTGAGGAATCTCCTCTGTGTGAAGCAGGCACAGTATTTTGGAGTTTAAAGACAGGGACTGGCAATGCCTGCTACTTCCTCATGGTTTCATTGTTCTGCAGGGGCAGGAGGGGTATCTACCACAACTAATTCTCATGGAGGTTGCAGCTAGTTTCCAAGTAGGTCTTCAGAAAACACTTTCTTCTGCCTGACAGCTTTCCTGCGTTTTGCCATAGTTGTTCTGAGAGAGCTTGGCACTTTTAAAGCTGCTTAACCTGTACACAGAACAAGATTGTGCCTAACCTTGCAAGACTTTCCATTCATCCATGTCAGACCAGATACAGTGTCACCCTGTGCAAGGAGGCTAATGAGGATTTCCAGCCTTCACCATCCTGCTCTCCTGGCATCCTGGCTTTTCACCTCATCCAGTCAGATGACTGAGTTTGCACCATTCATTTCAGGAGAAATACTTCCCAGGGGAAATGAAAAGTGAGAAATGGTGACATCAAGGACAGGACACGTTGGATGGAACATCTAAGAGAGGGTACAACCATAGCATAGCTCTTGAGCTCTTTTTGAATAGTTGAACCCTGAATAAAACAAAGGCAAAGTTTTTCCTCCAAGCAAACAATGATCCAAATCTTCAGCAAGGAGCCAAGAGACACAACACCTGCAGAGCAGGCAAGACTGACCACTCAAGTACTTCTGCCCTGTGATGCTCTTTGCAAATACACACAGGTTAACCTTGATAATGGCAGCCACATTTCCAGCATGTTGTCAAGTGAAGCTATCCCTGTAGATCTGAATAGGTACAGAGCATTTTATCACAGTATAAGCAAGGTTGGAAGAGACCTCAAAGATCATCAAGTCCAAGTCCAACCCATTACCACAGACCTCAAGACTAGACCATGGCACCAAGTGCCACATCCAAACGTGCCTTGAACACCTCCAGGGACGGTGACTCCACCACCTCCCTGGGCAGCCCATTCCAGTGGGGAATGACTCTCTCAGTGAAGAACTTTCTCCTCACCTCCAGCCTAAACTTCCCCTGGCACAGCTTGAGACTGTGTCCTCTTGTTCTGGTGCTGGTTGCCTGAGAGAAGAAAGCAACCTCCTGCTGGCCACAACCACCCTTCAGGTAGTTGTAGACAGCAAGAAGGTCTCCCCTGAGCCTCCTCTTCACCAGGCTAAACAATCCCAGCTCCCTCAGCCTCTCCTCATAGGGCTTGTGCTCGAGGCCTCTCACCAGCCTCGTTGCCCTTCTCTGGACACGCTCAAGCACCTCAATGTCCTTCTTAAATTGAGGGGCCCAGAACTGGACACAGTACTCAAGGTGTGGCCTAACCAGTGCAGAGTACAGGGGGAGAATGACCTCCCTGCTCCTGCTGGCCACACAAGTCCTGATGCAAGCTGTGATTTTCTCAAGCAAGCTGTGCCTGCTTGTGAGCTAGTGTTGAGAGGTCCTTTTGGAGGAACAATGCTTTCCCAGTGCAGATGTAGCACTCATTCTGTGACTATTCTAGGGAAAGCAGAGAATGAAGCAGCACAATCTGTGAGGCACAGTGGATTACCTAATCTATCTCACGGGTATTTTTAATGGATTAGTAGGTATTAGAGTGGGATATTGCAAATATCTCATGAAAATTTGGAAGTGAGAGAGAACAATCAACTGGCTGCAAAAACAGCGTAAAGGTTGTCCCAGAGGGATTGAAGGATTACAGAGGAAGCTAAATCAAGGCTGATTTTAAAAGATGTTGGTAGACAGCTACCCAAGCTGAATAAAAAACAAGATCTCAAATGTACAGGCTTAAAGACAGAACAAGAGAGTAGACACGAACCCCTGGAACATCTGTACTAGCAGTAGACTCAGTCCAGCAAAGCACCTGTACACAGACACAGAGCTTTCAGCATCAAGAAAAATCACTGAGTACTCAGAATACCATCTGTTCTTGGGAGAGGCCTAGGTCACTGCTCAGGAGACAGAGTTTTAAAGCTGTTTCATTCTTAGTGATGAAGACAGTCTTCCAAAACCTTCTGTATGAGTATCTCTTGCTTGGGTGATGTGCACTGGGTGAGCTTACAGCAAAGGGAGGGGAAAATAAGTTCCCAGGTTTGTTAAACTGCATATTTGATCCCATATATAGACATACTCAATTGAATCGTCTTACCAGACCAGATCATTATCAACCTGACACCACCAGTGGGCCCCAAGCTTTTAAACAAGAACTTTACCAAGAGCAGCAATTCCCAATTACCTTTCATTCCTTGATGCAAGCAATGCTCAGCTCAGCTCACAACCACTTTATGTTGCAGGGCAGACACAGCCATCAGTTCCTTTGTTGGAGAAGAATGGTTGGAAGGCAGATCCAGATCTGACCATCAGGAGATGATCTCCTGCCACTCTGTGCTGCTACAGTAAGGATTGGTCACCTGCCTTCCCCCTCCAGGGACAAGTCTCCCTGTATTCTCCAGAGCAGCCACACAGACCAGCTCCACTCTTTACAGTCTGCAGGGCACACACTTAGTGATTTGCTTTTACGTCCCTCTCTGCGGAGCCTGGCACTATGAATCACTGCATTTTCTTGATAACACTGAGCTAACCCTGGGAAAAGCAGAGATGCTGAGCATCCCAGATCCCTTCAGCTCTTACTTTCCATCAAGACTAGTAGTAGGAGGGCAACAGGGCTCCCCAAGTAAGTGCATATTGTACATCAGCAGAAGCTAGGCATTCTTCCCTGGCAGCTCCTTGAAGCATCAGACCCACACCAATCAGCCACCTCCACCTTTCTTCAGCTGAATTCCCTCCTGTCTCTTGTCAGGATCCTGGCAGGCAAATGCATTCCTCCTGTGAGCTCTGACGGTGTAGCCGTGGAACACAGTTCTGCCCACCTGCCAGGGAAGCTGTGGGAGACTGGGGAGTAGTCCATCCCTTTTGCTTTTGCTCGGCCTCCCAGAGCTCATGTTTGCTAAATCTCCTGACAGCCAGACTGGGCATTTGTCTGCTCTCTCAGAGCCACCACTCCCCCAGCTCAGGCAGGCTCAGAAGTCTTCAGCACCCTGCTGCTCCTCATTTCCTAGCCTACAGTCTGCTTTTTAACAGGGCAGATCTTCTGAGATGTTTGCAGAAAACAGAGCGTTTGGAGCCTCATAGGTGCAAAAGAGAGCAGGGTATTTAGCCATGTACCTACAGCTTTCCACCACAGAACAGTCACCTCAAGCCTCAGACAGACAGATTCACCCTCCTGCCCAATCTCCAGCTCACCAGGTTAGTCTCAGAGCAGACCCACTCCCAGGACTCCCTCACAGCCTGGAAAACACTGTCCATAACCTCGAATGCCAGATTCCTGCACAGAGTTCTGTGCTATGTGGATTTTTAAGCAGAGTTAGGGCTGAATGTCTAATGCTGGGACCCCCACACAGCACCATGACACTCTGCAGCAGCCCAGGAGGTAGGAACGCAGAAAACTACCCGAGAAACAACAGCATCACCCTCCTACCCACAGCCAAAGAGCCTCCAGTGGCAAAGGTAATGCTTATGCGGGATAGCTCAGCCCTGCACTTGCCGAGGATTGACACAGGATGTAACCAGCTGGCTCCTTCCCTCTACAGGACCTTCCAGTCCCAAGGCGTGGCCACGTAGTGATTTTCTTTGCATACCAGCTGGCAGCCGTGGAAATTTCTCCCGTGTTTCCCATCGGTTTGGCTCACTTCTCATGTGCCCAGACAAAAGCTCTGAGCCATCTTTTCAGTGCTGGGCTTTTCTGGCATGTTACAAGCTCCTGCTACGTGAAGGAGCCTCTCTCTTCCATGCACTGGAAATATTGTCCCCCACACAACTGCAAACCTGGCCTGTACTTGAGTGTCTGACCTGTCTGGGAAAACATTCCTACACTTTACCAAGTCCTGAGCAATCTAATCCCCTGAGCTGAAAATAAGCAGAACCAAATTAATTTAAATGGGTTAACACAAGCTTCTCCGTTCAGACCAAATCCATTACTCTGTCTTGGAAACAATAACAAAATATCAGCACTTGTCATTTTTATCAAAGTGACAACAAGAAGGTGTTTTTTCCCCATTTTTAATGAGTTAGCCACACCTCCTTGTCACTGTTTACAGACTCTTGTCTTTAAAGGGTACCAAAGCATTTACCTCCTGGATTGAATCCAGTTGGTCATGCACAGCATGTAAGGAAAAAAGAAAGGAGAACTGTCCAGGTGAGGACATGCTAAACTAGCACAAATACTGAAACCAGGACCAAGACCTGCAGGAGTGACAGGGGACAGCCATATCTCCATGAGATGACTTTTTTGATGGTGCTGGAGATACTCTTTCCATCCCCCAACACAGTGTAAAATCAGTGGCTGCAGTCTCCAAGGGAGACAGAGTCACCCCTTTCTTGTTACTTCTGTCAAGTCCTTGGTGGAGATGTATCTCTCTCCTGGTGACTGTATTGTCTCTATGGATAGAGTCTGCTGTTAGGGCTTTTGTTCATGTTGACTTCAGGTGCCTCCCCATACTGCCCACCTGGTCCTTCCCTTACCTTATGATGGACACAGGACCCTTTGGGGCAGCTCAGAAACAGAGCTTTGGGGGTCACACTTTATCCAGTGACAGTCAGGACAATTTACAGTGCAAATATTGAAAAAAAAGAGGAGTGAGTCAGGCCTGAAAATATCATGCCATTGACATTAAAATCATGAGTCTGAGTTGGAAATCATGGGAAGCAAAGTACACACACAAAGAAGCCTCCCTCTTTCCAAATGGCATTGTATGTTTTCAGCTCCTAGTTTCTGAGACTCTTGGACATGCTTTATTCAGATTGTTCTGTTTTGTTTTTTCTGACAGTCTCAATACAGAGAAGATCTTACACATTTCAGTGACTAAGAATTGAAAGAATTTTGTACAGGAAGAATTTAAATTGAGATTAAGTTGGAATTAAGAATTAAATTGATCACAACTGCACTGGTGTTTCCATCATTTCAGTCATGTTCAATTTGCAAAACTGTCCTGGAAATTCTGTAGGATGGAAGCTACCAGCTTAACTTTTACCCCAGCACCTCTTATGGAGAGGTAGAAGCAAGAGCCATTTGTTCACTGCTTTCACTCAGGATGCATGGATGACAAAAATCTTGCAGAGCTTTTACATAGATACTCATCTCCACCAATTCATCAACATAACAATCACATATTATTTACTTGAGTGCAAATATTGATTTCTCTCTAGCTTCAACTACTAGCAAGGACCTGGTGTGCAATAAGGAAGAAAAACATGTAGGGGAACTTGTGAAGAATGTTCTATTTTTGCTATGAAAGGAGGATAAGAAGAAAACTCAGCTCATAGCCTACTCTCTACCTCACTTCCCAAAATTTCCTACCAAGCTGATGCCCCTCCCCAAAGGCTGGCAGACTGGGTTTTGCTGCAGGCCTTCTCCCCAGCTGCAGGAGGTTTACTTCTTCAAGTGACAATGTCTCACCAGTGAGCTCCCAACCATAACCTGGGTGATCTTTCCCAGTGTGACAGCCTCTGATGTTACACCAAGAGCTTTGCCACCTGTAATGGGCTAACCTCTTCTTTATGCATTCCCTGTTGAACTCCCTAGTGGCCTCCTTGAATCTGACTTTTCCCATGGCACAAGTTTCTCCTAACCTGGGAGAGTTGTTTACTGTGGTCTCACTCACACAAAGCTCCTTAAGAAAGAAGCCTGCAGGTGAACTCTCTTGCTGTGGCTGCTGTGTAAAAGAAGAGGAAGAAAAACACCAGAAAGCTGCCTCGTAGCTGAGGAGATTTCTTTAGAAGAATCCCCTGGTCAGAAAACCCATCTGGGTTCTGCAGCACACCTGCTGTTGCAGCCTGTGGAAGAGGAAGGGGCAGTCAGGTGCTCTCATTTCTCAGCTAACTGCTGAGCCTTGGTTCCAAATGCAAGCAGAGGGTGATAGGAACAAACTGAAGCATACTACTTCTGGATCATGTTCTTGGTAGGGGCTGGTCTGCACGGTAGAAAAAAGCCTCCCCAGGTTTTGGTAGCTGAAATGACCCTGCAGATTCAGTGAGTGAAGTCTCACGCTGGGACAGGAAAGGCTCTGGTGCCTCTTCTGGCTGAGAGCCCGTGGTGAGATCAATTAGAGAAGCACATGAAGGGTGAAGGTTGGAACTAGTGCAATAGCCAGGACACCCTTTCCCACTTTTTCTACTACATGACCCAATCATACAGAGGGAATATATCACCTCCCACATACACTTTTACAAGATATTCAGCCAGTGATCAAACTTTCAAAATTTCAGTTTTTCTGAAGAGGACAGTGCCATCCTGCTCCACACACCAGGACAGGAACAATTTATGAACAGAATTAATGCCCATTGAATGTCACAGCCTACCCTTTCCATTTATCTACAGTAAGAAGTGGGCTCAGATGCTTGTTCCCTGTGGGTATTGCACAGGGTGGAATGGTTTGGTGACCAACAGCCAACCAGAGCACTGAAGGTGCTCAGGTCTGTCATCATGAAAAAAGAGCAATGGCAGAAGGCAGAAACTCCCAGTACAACCCCTCACAGAGCCATGGGTTTTCTATGTCATCCCCATCAAGCTGCCCCATCCCTCAGATGTAAAATGGATCTGTTAGTGGCTCATCATCCCACAGGCAAGTGGGGAAGATTTGTTAGTCAACATTTGTAGAGCACAGAAGCCTTGCTGCTATCTGTCATACAGAACCCATAATGCTACCTGAGAACAAATTATATTTGTGCATAATCAAAATCACATCCAGCTCAGCCTTGACTTGAGAATCCTTTTTGGCTGGTGATGATGTCCAGAGCAGAGAGAGCACAGCTTGATTTCCAGAGCCCAGGTTGAGCTGGCAGGTAGGAATGTCTTGTTTTGACTGGTAAACTGAGCAAGTTTGACACTAACACCACTGAAGGAGAATAAATATGGAACAACAAGATACAATTTTTAGAGAAGCTCTTTTCCAACTCTAACTGTACTCAGAGCCATCCCAGACTTGAAGTATGATGTGCTGAGGTCTAGGGAGGGAAATTCAAGCCACAGTAGGTTTGGCTGAGGCTCGCTTCTGTCACAAGCACAGACATCTGTAAGTGCCCAATTTCCTAACAGCACAATTCCTGTAGGACTGCAGAGAGTAGGAGAGACAGGAAGGGGAGGGGAAAAGATCAGAGAAGAAAAAGAGTTTTTAGCTCTGACACAGGACTAAGGATAAATGCCAAAACCAGAAGAACAGCCTATAGGAACTGCATAATCAGTGCTCCCCAAACCAGCTTGAAATTCATACCCTGCTCAAAGCAAACAGTGGCATTCCTACAGGCCGGGAGAAAGGGCTGACAGAAAAACACTACTTCTTTCCATTTAATGGGAACAAGATCAATCACTGGATCTCCAGAATACCTGCTTTTTAGCTAATCTGTTTGTGCTGCAAGGCTCCACCATCCAATGTTTCTCTTTTGCATAGATGCTATGTCAATTCCTTTAAAGGGCTTCGTGTGGTCATTAAGGCATCATTTGTCTTGTCTATGTTTCTGGTCATGTCTTGACAAGTGTAGGATATTTCAGATAAAAAGATCAAGATACAAATAACAAACCCCACCAAGGGTTTTATGCAAGAATGGATCTTACAGACTTCCACACCAAATGCTGCCACTACCACTGAAGAACCATCTCACATCAGTTCAGCCTGACAAGCTCTTTTTTTCCTTTTGAACCACACATAGGTGAGAAAAGTGACATGAACACACAACCTGTCTTTTCATGTAGCAATAAAACTACAGCACATTCCTTGGCTTTTACAGTCTGTGCTATGTGGGTTAGAAATATTTTTCTGCCTAACTGGGATATTGAGAGTCTTAGGAAATGAACAATGCAGATATGTAAAGCTGCTCTGATGAACAGCTCTAGGGCTATGAGAATATGTTTTGAGTAATCAAAAGGACTTGTACTAATGGGTTTTACACTCTTTTTACATTTTGCTTTCAGTGGTAGTCCCTTGAAGGCAGGTTTACTGGCAGAAATAATCTCAGAAATGGCAAGTTTTATCTAGATGTATCTTTTCAAGGAGAAAGATAGGTCCAGGTGAGATGGCAAACATCCTCCATATAAACAATGATCTGCTTTTAGTCAGTTAATTAACAAGTATTGGAATTATTCTACTAATTAGTAACTTGAATGCATTGTATTTGGCCATACCAAAAAAAAAAAAACCAAAAAACCAAAAACAAACTATGATAAGAAAAGAGCCAAAATTTGTGGAATTAGTGCTTTGTTAAAATGATGAGCTTTCTTTTAGAGAGATGTCTCAGAGCCTCTCAATAGCCAGGGTGCACTACCATGGACTAGCTGCAGCAGTGCTGGAAAGCAGCTTTGTCAGGGGCTGAATGGAGCTGCAGGGAAAGGCTGCACCAAGGGTGAAAAGGAAGGAGGGGGGCAACTAGGTGCAATTATCTGAGGTGGGCCTTGGCACAAACATGAGAATCAACATCTCCTCCAGCTCCTGTAAAAGAATACTGGCTTAGTGGATGACAGCAAGACTTCACGTCCTTCACCAGATAGCAAATCTAGAAATCAGTGCTTGGTACTACCAAACACAGCCCTAGGGCAGGCATACAGCTTGCTCAGAAACCCAAGTCCAGTTTGACTCTGGACTGAGACTCAGGACAACTCATCTGCATTGCTGTCTTTGTCGTGCATGATCCTTGAGGTCCCTTCCAACCTTACCATTCTATGATTCTATGCCACCCAAAACTCCCTCCACTGCCCTGTCAGAGCTTGCTGTTTCTGAAGGAGGGTGATAAGGATCTTGTGGAGCCACAGATGAATGCACAAAAATGTGCAATATACAGCAAGAAGCTTGCAAGCTCTGTCTCACTGGAGGAAGGGACTGGTCTAATATTAAAATATATTATTGCATTTTAAAAAATGGCACAAAAACAAAACAGATGAGAGTTAAGTGGAAGGATGACTACTGCTGAATGGATTTTACAGAGGCAGTTCTTAATGAGGCAGTCCACAGGATCCTTGTTCATTCCTTTTCCTTGTTTGACAGAGGATGGATTTGCTCTGAGGATGACACAGGATTATATACTGGAGGACAGTGCTGACAGTGGGGTCCCTGCCTGATGTGCTGAAAAAGCTGCTAAGCCATGCAGTGAGTGAGGGGGAGGCCTCCAGGAAAGGAAAGAAAATGTTTGTTTAGCTGAGTCCTGTCCTCCAGGACTGGATGTGTCACAGGGGATCCTACATGCTCCATGCTATTTTTGTGAACTTTGCCATGTTCCTCTCTTGGGGCACTGTGGCTGAACGCTCACAGCTGTGGCTGAAATCAATAGGTGCTGTGCTTCAAACGTGCTGTGTGGCGACTGCAATGCTGCCAAGTATTCTGGAAAATCAGGTGTTTTGGCTGGGTACCCGACAGCAGGGGATGCCTTTGACTCCTCAAGGAGAGGTGTGAACACGCTCATGCTGTACTGGTGTGCTTGACAGCAGTTATAAAAACAACTAATGATGGTTTGCAGGCAGGTCTGAATACAGAGCAGTCGAGAAAAATAAGTCCAATATGATCTTTGCCTGGTCAATTCCAGGCTCTGCATCAGCCATGCATCTCACTCTAATCTGGCCCAACCTGTCCTAATCACCTGCCGTGACCACCTCAACTAGTCCACGCTGTCATGCTCCCAGTCTGTCCCCATCCTGAATGAAGAGAATAAGATCCTCTCCCTGTGTAAATGGCATTGCTTGTGTGCTCTGTAGAGGTGTTCAGGAGGAAGTGACTGCTGTACCTTGCCTACTGATGCACCCTCACAAAGGGACCAAATATAGATCTAGGGAGAAACCCCAATTCTAACTTTTCTGCAGTCCTGAATGTCTGACTTTACAGCATCAAAATCCTTTTCACAGCATGTATTTCCTATAAAAAGAGCAAAATGAAAAAAATAGAAATCCCATCATGTGGCAATGTGTTAACATCCACATATGTCCCAAGAAGGACTGGATCCTTTCATTTCCTGCCACTTCAGTTAATGAAGTAAGACACAACAGCAGGAGGTTGTCATCTTCCTTCTGGATTAGCCCTAGAGAGGATGTGACCCATGGTCTGGAGCCAGAAGTCACCTAAATGGGGAGGAAGTGAGGGCTGCACAGCTGCAGCCAGTTTTACTGACCAAGAACACCCTTTTCTTAGCGCCTTTTTTTTTCAGGAATGAAAGTGGGACTACTGGCAGCCCTGCTGGCATATCCACCTTCTCTTTGGCCCCAGGTGACACTGGAGTTTGCAGACTTCTCCAAAGAGCTCCTGCCTCTCCTTCCTCAAATTACTCCTTTCCCCAGCACCATACGTATTCACTCCCCTGCTTTCAACTCCAGAACTGCTTCTCTGCCCTGAGGGAAGGGAGGGTGATATTTCCCGCTGTAGGAAGGCTCTGTGAAATGCATCATTGAAGGTTAACCCTGTGTCCAGCTTTGAGCAATTTCTCCTGTGGACAGTGAAGGAGATGGTACTGGTAATAGGAGAGCCTTCCTGCTAAGTTTCAAAGCATGGTAAAGAATTGGCTCAATGTCAGCCTCAGAATGTGGGCATAAAGGTGTGCCCTTAATGCCACATCAGAAAGGTAGGGAAAATTAAATCTGGCTAATCTAAGATTTAATTATTTTTGCTACAAGAGTGGAGGAGGTAAGTGTGCAGCTCCTACTGTCCCTAGGGCAGGCAGCTCAAGACCATCACCTGTCCACCTGCCAGGCTGCCCCACACTCAGCCTCCCAGCCCAGCCCTCCTGTAGCAGCCCTGTGATACTGCATGAACATCGAAGGCAGTGGGTCCACAGGGATTGTGCCAGTAGGTCACCAGCAGCACCAGGTACCTGCTTGCTACACATGCACCTAGCCCAGCCTTGCTGGAGGTGCTGCCAGCTTCACCCTCCAGTATTTTAGGAGAGGCAAAAAAAAGAGCACATAGATGCTTCAGTTCACTCTCAGACATTTCTGAATCCTTTTGCCTACAAGTTCCCCCTCCCCCTTTAAAAGCCCAGGTAAGCTTGCTGCTCATGAAAACCACACCTGCTGTGGCTGCACCCTGTCTGTGGCGGGAAGCAGGGACACTGTCAGGAAGCCTTAGCAATGTGCAATTCTACCAGCCTTGACTATGTAAAAAACACCAATTCCCATTCCTTCCAGTACAGGACTACTAAGAATAGCTGTTTCCCAGCCACACAGGGCTGATGAGACAGAGCTTGGGCCCCCCTCCATTTGCTACCGCATTCATGCCAGCCAGTCCAGCCACTCAACCTGCCAGCCTCCCCAGTTTCAGAGCCCTGAACTACTGATGATGCTTCACTGCAACACTTTATGCATCAGCAATCACTTATTTTTACAGTTCTGGGTTTCAAATGATGCTGTTATGCAGGGAAAGGCTGAAGATTTCATCCCCACATCCACTGAATTTGAAGAAGACTCCTTTGAAGAAGAAATTCTGGGGAACGAGCTAGGGACAGGCTGGGTCTCCCAGAAGGTACAGGTGTGATGGAGCAGAGAGAGACTGAGGGCAGGAGGGGCATGGGAGAGATCAAGGAAGGCCAAGATACTGCAGCTAAGAGGGGAGTTGTGTCAAAGGAGGGAGATGAGACTGACTGAGGTTGACGAGACCTAGGTCCATGCACAAGAGTAGATGAGAATCCGTCAGGTGCTAATTTCCCTTAGGGAACTTTAATTTAAAATTGGAGCAGGGACAGTGACTGGATCCACAGACATGAAAACATGGGATTTACTGTGTAATTCTAACCACTTCCCAGTCATCCTTTTTTCACTAAGCATTTTCAGACACTGTGAACACCACCCTGGAATCCTACACTCTAGGTGGGCTGGGGGCAAGGAGCAGAGAATGCCCTCATTTTACTTTTGGCTAATAAGATCTGTAAATGATGTTGGGAAATCATAAAAGGGTCCCTTTCCTATCCACTCCTGAGAAGCAGAGTCATCTGCCTGAAACTCTTGTAAAGTTTTGGGCTGGAAATGTTGCACCAAAAGAGAGGAGCTGAGTCACCGAGCTCAAGCGGGATCCTCCTGCCATTCCTTCATTGCCTTCTCTACCCTGGGGCAATACAATCTTCTCTTTTTTTCTTTCACTTTTTCTCCTATGGAACTAATTCTTCTGAAAGTGAGTGCCTAAGAGCACTTGAAAGAACCAGGATGCCACTTTGAAACCTCCCTCTCTACCTTACACCTGCTGTGCAATGATTCCCAGATCCGATCTGCAGCATCCCCTGCACATCCAGTCTTAAACAGCATCCTGCCTGCCTTGCTGTGGTGTAATTATTGTGCTTGCAATACATCCACTGAACGCTGTCTCCATCTTCCAGGCCAGGGCCAGCTGGATGACATTCACCCACAATCTGATCTCCCTGTGAGGTGTGCTGCCCTGTTTCCCAAGAGCTGAGCAGGCTCCCCAGTATACCCTGCCAAAAGACCTTGCTCCATGCCGATGCTGATCTTGCAGTACCAGGACAGATCTCCCTCTTCAGCAGACCAAAAGCCCTGGCTGTATTTTCCTCCTGTTCTGCAAATCCCTCCTCCAAGGCTGTTTCAGATGCCCACCACATTTCCAGCCAAACCCCTGGGACCTGCTTTGCAATGATCCCCCTGTCCTTTCAGTCCCAGGTCATCTCTTTGCTCAGCCCATGAAGGCTGAGCTTTGTGGTCCCTCCATGTCCCAGCCTGCCACTGTCCCACATCTCTCCAGCATGGAGTGCTATACTAAGGCTTGAGGAGACTGTGGATGAGAAGCAAAAAGGGACTGTCTGGGGTTCCCCAGGCTGGAAGGCTTTATTGCCTGTGCCCCAAGGATTGCTGTACCTGCCAGCCTTTCAACAACAGCCCTTTCACTTTGCCTCACCTGGCTTGACTTCCCTCAGACTGCTTCCATTGAACCCAGACAGCTTTCTGGAGAAGTGGCTCTCAGATTTTTCTATCACCTCCATGTGACTCCAACTTCCCCCTTTTCCCCTGTGTCACTCCATTCAGCCCAGCTCCTCACGTCACACTCAATGCCACAGCACTACCCCTGAGAGCCAACCTGCTCATTGGCCTAATGGGTTTCCAACGGGGTGGGGGAGAGGGGAGGAGAGCAAATAGCTGATGCTTCTCAGCCACTCAGCTTGGCCCAGAGCTAACGAGGCATCTCAAAATTAAAAAGTGAACTGCAATCCCCAGCAGGCCTGTCCTCCTTTTGGCATTAGTCGGAGTTCTCTTTCTCTCTCAAAAAAAAAAAAAATGAAAAAAGAGGGCTGGGGAGACAGGAGTTACATCTGGAGATGTTGAAGAGTCACATCCCAGGGACAGTGGGGGTGTGGGAATGAGGAGGGCAGCCCGGGGCTGCCGTACTATGGAAGCCCTGGTTCTCTTAGAAAGGTTGTGAGGTGTAAGATCTTCCTCACCATGGGGAGGAGCACAAGCAGTGCATGGGAACAGACTCATCCAAAGGTCCCCAGCTCCCTCCTGCATGGAGGCTCTCCAATATGATGATCCACGAAGATGATCAGAGGGCTGCAGCAGCTCTCCTGTGAGTACAGGCTGAGAGGGTTGGGGCTCTTCCAGGAGACCTTATAGTAGCCTTCCAGTATCTGAAGGAGGCCTACAGGAAGGCTGGGGAGAGACTATTTACAAGGTCTTGCAATGACAGGACAAGGGGCAATGGCTTTAAACAGGCAGAGGGAAGATTTAGACTGGATGCTAGGAGGAAGTTCTTTCCAGTGAGGGTGGTGAGACACTGGCACAGGTTGCCCAGGGAGGTTGTGGCTGCTCCCTCCCTGGAGGTGTTCAAGGCCAGGTTGGACGAGGCCTTGAGTGACCTGTACTAGTGGGAGGTGTCCCTGCCTATGGCAGGGGGGTGGAACTAGATGATCCTTGAGGGCCCTTCCAACCTTACCATTCTATGATTCTATGATTCTATGAGGACCTGGTACCCTGCCCACAAGGCTGAGCAGGTGGGGACAGTGCAGGACTCACTGCCACTAGGCACTGGTGCCAGGGCAGGATAGCAAGAAGGAAATAACACTTTTGTAGGAGAAAGATATGGGGACAGTAAGATGGGAAAGAGCAGAGAAGGGAGGAAGGGAAGCCAGCCTAGGTTTTGCATTTGTGTGCCACGTTACTCCTGTGGGAACCTGTCTGGGAAGGACGTTTCTCTGCCTACATCTCTGGAGTGCTCAGCACCAGCTGCTCTGACCTTACTGCCCCCAATATCCTCATCTTTGTGCTGCAGAGGGCCAAGGGTTCTGGCTTGTAGAGGTGTTCTCTAGAGTAGCCTTCCTGGCTCACAGGAAAATGACTGGTAACTGCTTTACTCCATCCTTCTCGACTTCCCATGGAGGTAGCTAGCTACTTGTCCAGCCAGACCCCTTCGTTGCTGCTGGGCCAGCCCTGAAGACAGCCCTGAGATGTTCCTCTGGGACACACAGCTCCAAGCAGCATATCCCACCCCTCTGAGGTGCTGCCTTGGCTCTTCACAGCTCACCCTTACTGGCCTTCCCAAAGAGAGAGCATAAGTGGGTGAAGATTGACTGCCTCGCACAGCAGAGAAGGCTGGAAAGGCAGCGGGAGGTGGCAGGAAAGTTCAGGTAGGGTATGATGGGGATTGAGGAGCAATGTCCTGGAGAATGGCTCAAGGTGTTAGGACTGGAGTTCTGTCCAGTCCCACACATCCCTGAGACACAGCAGCTCTGTGTATCCACAGACTCCAGAGCTTTGGCCAAAGTGTGCACACAGTTAACTGGAGGGAGTTTCACCCTCTCCACAGAGGGGCTATGGATTAACTAGAAGCCAGAAAGGGCATGATCTTGCTGGATTTCTTCTAGCAATGGATTAGACCCAAAATTTCAGAGAACCAGTGAGTGGGCACAGCAGTGAAGTGAGGAAACTTCCACCTCTTTTCCCTGGGTTTGTAATCCTAGTGGTGGCCAGATTTCAGATACATCTTTTAGCCCACCCTTCCCTCAACTGTAAGTACTGCAGAGGCAGTTTTGTCCAGATTAGCCTATTCTTAGGGGCAGGGGACAACACACACACTGAGAGTAAGGGAATCTCTGCACACTGAGCACCAAAGGCATGGTCATCAGTGCTACCAGCCAGAGCTATGCACCCCTGAGCAAAAGGAAGGACAAGAAAGCTTGAAAGGCAACAGTGAGCTAACTGCAGATAAGAAGGTTAGCATCACCTTCCTACTTCTCTGCTTGAGTGAGGGAAAATGCAGTTTGTACTTCTGGAATTCAGAGCAAAATCAAATAAAACACAATGGTTGCCCAAACCCATCCATTTTACAGGCAGGAAGGACACAGTGCCTGCTGAGCCCAGCCTGTGTACAGCACAGACCTGCCAGGATCAGCAACACCACTTGCACTGAGTCCCATGCACAGACCTGCCAGGATCAACAACACCACTTGCACTGAGTCCCATGCACAGACCTGCCAGGATCAACAACACCACTTGCACTGAGTCCCATGCTGCCCTGCCCAGGATGAAGGAAGGAGTGATCCATGTCCTGGGATGGTGGCTGGATGCTCTGGGGACCTAGCATCGAGCATGCAGGCTGTGAAATGGACATGGACTGTTGGACTTCTGCTGCACCTCTCTGCTCTGTGTCCCTGAGGTGCCAGATCACCCATCGGTTCACTGCACCAGAATCATCTCAGTGCTCTACAAGATGGTTTTCTTGTGCTTATTATGTCCTCTCTGCAGCATTCCCCCTCATAAAACATGACTGCGTTCCTGTGATTTGGACTGGTCAGCTAGTAGGAACATTTCTTCTCTTTTAGACAGAGCCTTTAAATCAGATCCAGCCATATCCCATGTTCAAAGGAGAGCAGAGAGAGGGGAAACCTCTCTTTCCTAACACAGCACCACAAACACCTCCAAAGTAGTTCCTCATTGAGCTTAATTGAACTTCCAGTTGCTCTTAAAAGCTATGGAGGGATGAGCATCTGCCCCACCTAACAGCCCTCCCTGAGGATCCAGCAGCACTCCTGAAAGCTCCTGCACCACCCCAGGGTGGGGGCACAGTGTTGAGGGCAGTGAGGATGGTGTGCATGGGAAGGGAAGGTAGGCTCTGCTGAAGGTTAATGGAGGTGAGAGGATGAAGTGCAGGGAAAATTAAGGCTTCAGGAAGAGACAGATTTGTTCATAGGTTCAGGGGAAACTGGAATACACTAGGGTGGCTTCAAAATATGGTGGAAACATTGGGGGTATTCCTCTACCCCCAGCTTCAGGGAGCTTTGGATTAGGCCCTTTGGAAGAAAACTCTCTGCTTGTAACAACATGGAATAGGCTTTGGCATCTCTCCTGCTTGAGAACACAAGCATGAATTTTCTTCCCAGCATTTATCTGGAGAAGGATATCTCAATGTGGTTCTCGTCCTTCTAAAGGCTGAAGAGCCTCCAGTCCTATATATCTCCTCACAAGGAGGAAATATCATTGCCCAGAAAAGACTGAACACAACCAAGCTCAGCAGGCTGAAGCCAGAAGTCCTCTAAATCCTCCTCCCTGTGAAGTCAGCTCTGGTTCTCCATTACCTACTCCACTTCAACAAATGAACCTCAACTGTACCCTGGAATTAACCATTACCCAAGGATTATATCATATTTTATCACCACCCAGACAACAGAGAAAGCCCTTCTCATTCTCCTTTCTGATCACAGGACACAAGAGAAGAATTGCAGATCCTTGTATCTACTGAATAGCAGCCAGGCCACCAGCTCCACAAAGAATGGTTTATCCCATATTGTTGTCGGGGGGGACAGCCTGGCAAACCAACAGCCTAGCCGATCATCACCCCTACCCTCTGTAGGGAAAAGAGCTAAAATATTTGGCACTGGGAAGTGGAGGAGAGATGACTTGTGGCCTGTGATGGAGGAAAGTTTGGAGTAGAGGAAAAGGAGTGTCAACAGAGGTACCAGCAAAACGTCCCCAGATACATCACACCATGGACAACCCAGCTGTCTGCAGAAATGGGTTGCAGCAGGGAGGAGAGGAGCCAGTGAGAGAAGAAGGGAATTCAGGAGGCAAGAAAGAAACATGAGGGAAAAGATAAAAAGGAACCGAGGGCTGGTAAGGGTAGGACGCATCAGAAGGGAGCGTTTCACAAGGTCAGTGGGTGTTGTGAGGGGCCAAGCCAGCAGTACAGACACGCCATAGCCTTCGTACTCTGCTCCCCGCCACCGGTCGTCACCATACCTCCGAAGTCAGGCCTGAGGCGGACATCATAGCCCTTCAGCAGTTTGTCCACAATCTCTTTCACCACAGAAATATTCCCAGTGGATGGGCTGAAAGACAAAATAAGAGAGTTCTCTGTCATCCTGTGTGCCCCGGCAGTGTGAGCAGAGGCCCTGACCAGGGAGCAGTGCTGCAGCATTCCTCACACCCCACAGCACCAAAGCACCTGTGTGTGCTGCAGACACCTCAGCCGTGGGCAGAGCCTCCCCATTTCCTTCCTCACTCATGTTTTCTCTTCTTGGCACAGCGCTCAACTCCTGACCTGCTTGCAAGCCTCACAGAGGTGCCAGGGGTCCTAAGCTGTCCTAAGAGGTGGCGTAAGAGTCGTAGCAGGTATTTTGTGTCCTCTTCTGCAGTTTATCCCAGTTGCTGAGTAACCCAAACTCCATCCCCTCACACCACTTGGCTTGTGCCTGTATTCCATCAGTCCCACCAGGCAGCTGCACAATCAATTGAGTCTTCCCTCAATGCAGGCACTGCACACCATGCATGCTTCCTCCCTGGACACTGACCCACACATTCAAGACACCTCACTGTGCCCTGCCCATAGGTAGGTGCTCTCACACACAGATTTAAGAATTGTCCTTTCTGTTCCATGAAGCCATGGAAGGGGCAGCTGCAGCCTCTCTCTTGCAAAGCTCCTTCCCCTGCCCCTTCCCACACTGGGTACTTGCTCCTGGTCTCACACTGCTCAGCACAGAGTTGTCATTCACTGAGGTCCCCACTATACAAGTTCCCTGGAACAGGAGCCCTGCACTGTCACACACACAGCAGTGCAACCTCTGCTTCTCAGTACAGCAAGCATTTTTTCACATTATTGAAGGAAAAAACAGTGCTCCTCTTGGCCTATGGCCTCAACATATGGCTGATCTTTGGCACATAAAAATTCCTTTCTGCCACTCAGCATCACTATGACTTCTTAACAACACAAATCTAGAGACAAACAGGAAAGGGGAGCCCACCTTTCCCTCTATGTGCCAGAGCCCTCCTCTCCCTCCTGACCCTCTGACTTGCACAAAGAGGGTAAATGTCCTCCCCAACACTGATCCAGCTCCTCCAGCCATTTCAGCAAGAAAGGAGCTCCCTCTAAAAAAAGCCCAAAAGCCAAAGTGAAACTGAAGATGGGAAACCAGAAAGCAGAGGAAGCTAAAAATATTGAATCTCTTCATTCCTGCGGGGTACATAGGCTTTCTGCCTGAATACCCAGCCTCTGTGCCACCCTCATCCCCTGCTTTGCATGAGAATAGAGACCCTACCAGTGACAACTGCTGCTCTTTGCAGTCACCCACAACATCATGTCTCCCTGTCAGCACCACCTCCTACATTCATCCAAGTCAAGCTGGAAAGCAGTACCACAGCACTGCCTCTGCCAGCCAGCCCCACGCCTCACTGGACGCTGGGATTTGCACTGATATGTCTGTGTGTCTGCACACATGCCTCCAGACAGACAGGCATGCTGTCCTGACTGTGCAGAGGATGTACAGACTCCTCTGCCTGTACACACACACAGGTAGACACAAGAACATGCTGAAGCTCAAGGATACAGCTGTGAAATGTGTACAAACCTCTGTGTCCATGTTCATGACCACATCCAAGTCTATGTCAAGGTGACTAGGGGTGTAGATCTTGGCCCATCAGATTAGGATAAGACACTAGATTCTGGACACAACTTATGCAGGACCATAAGAAGAGGCATTTGTGGGTGCCTGAGACTGGATTCCCAGGTGCCCAGACTCTACATACAGATGTAGGTGGAGTCATATGGGACCACTTGGGAGTCTGGATATGTGTTAAGGCTGTGGATGTGCAGGGATTTATCAGCCAAACAGGGATGTGCAAATGGGAGACAGTACACTTCTCAGGCCTAGTTTTGGTGCATGGACAAACCATTCAGCACTTGCTCTGAGAGGGTCAGTGTCTGAGCTGTGTCACTGAGCATGCACCTCAGAGGGGTACACCTCTTCATTACATTGCTTTACTCCTCGTAAAAAGGCCAGAGAGCTGCACATAGGTAGACATTTTCACAACACTGTGCCTAGGCTTCAAGTTCTGCCTGCACCTGTGGAATTCTATACAGGTGTATGAGGGTTTGCAAAATGCTTTTATATATATGCTTACTGGGGACTAGCAGTGTGCTCCAGCACTGGTTCATCTCTAGACAGTCGTTCCTAGATACATAGGTTTCCATACTCATAGATTTCCATATTCATAATATAGATACTATGTGTTTCTTAAGGGATTTAAGCACTTCTGTTCAGCTTCACAGAGGACATAAACTCAGGAAACATTTCACCTCCTTAATTAAGGCAGGCAAGGCATTTCAGGCAGAGACAGTAACCAATGTGCCAGAGGCCCTGCAGAAAGGGGCAGAGTAGGAAGAGGGTCATAGGGGCCCTTTCCAACTCGTTAGCTACAAATTGGCCTAAACGAGGGCATAAACTGGCACCACGATTAAGGTCAACGTCTTTTGCTTCCCAGTGTTCCTTTTGATCCGAAAAGCCACGTCTCTCCTGCTGAACAGGCAAGCTATGCATTTCCCCAGCTGTGGGTGAGCAGCTGCATGGAAGTGCTATTCTTGGCCAATGTGGGTCTGCATCCGCTGAGGGAGCACGTACAGCCAGCTTGTGAACTGAATTTTTGAATACTGTGCCTCTGACTCTGTGAGCGTGCATGTGCTTTGCACATCCACGTACACTTGCAGTCAAACATCAACATACATGTGCACTGTGCTGCTGGCTGGGATGTGTGGGAGTAGCTGAAGGCATGTGCACATGGAGAGTGTTCTGCCTCCAAGGTGTGCACTGGTACACATGCAGACTACAGCTGAGTATCAGTCCTCAATGCAAGCAGATAGGCCAGGATATGTGTAAGCAAAGGCTTTTGCTGCGGGCATTGCTCTTTATGCATTTGCTTGGGCACCAGCTCTAAGCGTGGCAGTGTATGTGTCCGTGCAGAGTGGAACCATGCATGAATGGTGTGGATGAAGCGGGCACGAATCTGCGCATGTGCATGTTTATAACTATGGGAACATAAATCTTTGTATATACAGCAAGCCTGTGCAGGGACCTGCATGTGTGCCTTGGGAACGCACTGCTCAGTGTGCACGGCTGACCAAGGAAATGCCACAGCTCCCCCCCAGCAGAATTCATCCGCCCTGTCAGCAACAGAGGTACAAACCCACCTGCCTGCATGTGTGAGAAGGGAGGGCTAGGAGGAATATAGGCAGCGCTACTCCTGTGTGTGAAGGCAGTGGATAAATGCCTATGTTGGAGCAAACAGGTGTGCTCTGTACACCTTGTCCGGGCTGGATGAGTGCCTGCACCTCTGGCTGCTTGGATCACTCAAAGTGCTCAAGGCGGATACCAGGAATAGCTGCAGCCTGAGTATGCAGGGTGTTAGTGCAAACATTTCCATGGCTACAGGCAGAGCAGGTGAAGCCTGCAATGCTCTGTAGGTGTGTTGTGGTACACATGTGTGTGCAGCACGGGTGAATGTGCACAAGCAGAGATGCATCCGAACGGATGGCACCTACAGATGATGATGTTAATGCCATCCATCTGCGTGGAGGCACAGACAGAGGCATTGCCTGCCGTGCACTGCAGAGCTGGGGCTTTGCTACAGGCACAGTACGCTCGGATGTGTGTGGCTGCGTGTGTGCAGACACAGGCATGGCCAAGGCAGCCCTGTGCCGGGGTGCGTACGCACACAGCTCGGTGCCATGCACTCCGTCAGCTCCTGTGGACACCATGTTCCACAGTAAAAGGCTTCGGCTTGCCATTTTCCCCCAGNAAACCCCAAACAAAACAAACAAATTCTGTACCAGCCCCCCTGTCCCTGCAGCCTGGGATCGCAATCCTTACCTTTGCGCACAGCAGGCGAGACAAAGAGCTGCTAAAGCAGAGACAATTCCACTCAATCTGTCTGCCTGAAATGTCCACATTTCCACAAAGACGAAGGAGGAAAAAAAAATCTTTGGAGGGGAGGGGAAAAAAGGATGGAGGATATTCTGAAATCTCCCTCCAATAAAAAGGGGGAGAGGGGAAAAAATAAAACGACCCTCCCCCCTGCTAATGATTTCCTAGAGAAAAAGTATAATTAAAAAACCTTAAAAATATGGGGGAAAAATTTCCCCCCCCCCCTTCAATGCCAGTCAAAGAATTCGTTTCTTCTTCCTTTCAGCATCCTCTCAGCAAGAGACATCCTCTAGCAATGGAGAAAATCCCAAGAGAAAGAAAAATAAAATGCCCCAAAATGGGCTCAGCAAAATGTGAAATCAAATCTCACAGGTACGCCGAAGAAGGAGAAGAAGAAAAAAAAAAAATTAAAAAAAAAAAAAAAAGGAAAGAAAAATAAAAAAAAAAAAAAAAAAGAAAAATTAACTCAGTGTCTCCTGAGCACTCCACTTGGGTTATTTTTCCTCCTGCTCTTTTGCCATCCGGTTCTGCAGATGTTGCATGGCTCCTGCTACCCACCTTCAGAGAAGAGGAGGAGGAGAAAGAGAGTGTGTGTGTGTGTGTGTGAGTGTGTGTGTGTGTGTGTGTGTGTGTGCGCGTGTGAGGGGGGAGGTGTGAGTTATCTAGCAATATGATTTTGTTCTGGATTTTACCTACTTGCTCCCCCTTCTCTCTTTATTTTCTAAGGGGGAAGAAGCCCAACCCCACTGTGCAGTTATTTTATTTTAGGAAAATCTCAGGCTCGTCACTTGGAAGGTTTGGGGGTTTTCTGAAAGGGTTAAAAAAAGGAAAAACAAATAGAAGCCAGTAAATACATAAATACATCTATACATGGGTGGAAAATAAATAAATCCCTGTCTGCAGAAAGAGCTGCTCTCCGAGGGAGAGCTGGATGGCTCCCTAGTGCTGTTGCCGCAGCTCCTGTGGAGTTTTGCTGCTCATTGCAAAGTCACAAGAGGAAGGGAGGAGAAAGGGAGTTTGTGGATGGGGAGGGGGACTCTCCGGACAAATTGAGATCCTGACGTCATGGCTGACAACATTAACCCCTGCTGGCTTGCAGAAGGGATTTTTTTTTTTTTTTTTCCCCAGGGAGGTGGGGTCAGGGGAGAGGATGGGAAAGGTGATGGCATTTTGGCAACAAGGGGATGCACCTGAACAAGAGTGGCTCAGCTACAAGCACTGATGGGTGCTGTGGTTGCTGAAATAGTGTGATCAACAAGGGCTGAGCTTTTTCCTTCAGCCACAGGAAGGCATTTTACTGAGACTTTCTCCATGCCACAGGGCACTGTGGCCTGATGGTCTTCTCCTGTGGCACTGGGGAAGATCTGAAGACTCTGATAGGGCTGGAGACTTCCCCAGGCCAGGGAACTCAGCTCAGCAGGGATGCTCAGCTTTCCCTGGAGGGTGCTGTGTTACAGTTGCAATAGTTTGTGGAAGAAGGGAATCTGAACTTCCAGAAACACTGCTGAGAATCAGCTCCTGGTGCTGTGGCTTTGCCTGCTGAAATGATAACAGCCAATCTCCCCTGTATCTGCTTTTGATCTTTATCTTAAAAAGTAATACAATTAAGGAGCTCTACATCTCTACATCAGGCATGTAGCAAGGTATTTCCATGGAGGATTTCCATGCAGCATTTTGAATGCAGAGCAGAAGCTGAAGATCATAGAATCATAGAATCATAGAATGGTCTGGGTTGGAAGGGTCTGCCAAAAGTCATCTAGTCCAACCCCCTCTGCAGCAAAAAGGGACATCCTCAACTAGATCAGGCTGCCCAGGGCCCTGTCAAGCCTCACCTTGAATATTTCCAGGGATGAGGCCTCAAATCCCTCCCTGGGCAGCCTGTAAGATCAAGGAGGAAATGCCCAAGCTCTCATGCCAGCACTATCCTGGTTACAATCTCCTGTGTACCTGCTTAGCAGCTCGGAATAGACCCTCTGAGCAGGTAAGAATCCCTTCCCCTGGTACTGGCTGACACCTGTATGTGGACAGTCCCCAAAGCTCTCTAGGCCAAGAGGGCAGAGCAGATGTGTCACTGTGGCTAAGCAAGATGAGTTCAAAACGCCTCTAAAGAGAGCTGGGGCAATGCATGGTAGCCACCAGACAGTATCCTTATCCTGTCCTTCCATGCAGGCAGATCTGCCCCAGTTCTGGCTCTAGGGTTCATAATGATCCCTCAGGCTTGGCATGGCTCTTCGTGGCTTCCTCGTTAGAGGCACACCACAGATCCATACTCTGTATCCCCTTCCAAAAAGGGTATCAACAATGACCATTTTGAAGAGTTTCCCTGCTGCAGTCCAAACTGAGATGTTGTGATGCAGTGACATTAATCAAAGGAAAAGCTGAGCTGGTGTCACAGCTCAGGCCATCTCCTCTGTGCTGTCACAGCAGGGTGGTCCAGGGGGCAGCCAGCATATGAGCCTTATGGGGGAAAGAAGGACTCCAGGAAGCTTTTGCATCTGCAATGAGGCTGTGCTAGAATGGCAGGGGGAAAATTCTCCTCATTTGCTGATGAGGCTGGTGGAAAACAATTGCTGCTTGGTTTGGAGCCTGGACCATCCCTGCTCCTCCAGACCTCTGTGAGTCAAGCTCAGAGAAGTAATCTCCTATTGTGCTTTCTCTCAGACCAAGGAAGACAAAGTGACACTTGTCACATGCCAGCAAATTTGGCTGTGCCTCCAGAGACAGGGGGTGGGTTGCAGCATGCTACCCACAGACTTTCACTGAAGACCACTTGCTGTGGTGTCAGAGACTACAGTGAGATGCAGATACATGGCCATGACATCCAGCTATGTCTAGTGCTGTTTAGTGGCATGGCAGCCCAAAGCAACTGCTGTCTGCCCAGGCTGTCCATGCTGGGCTGGCTGCTCTCCTGGGGGTGTATGCCCTCAGAATGTGCCCCAGCTTCAGCATGCACCTGTGTCATGAGCAATACATGCTTTATCAGCTTCTCAGAAGCTTGTGACTCCCTGATTCCTGTGGCTGAAGGCTTCACCTTTGCTAAAGAGTAGTGTAGAGATGGGCCAAAGCAACAAGGTTTTCCCATGTCCCTGCTGAAGGAGAGGAACCAGCCCAGAATATCGGGGCTGCACTTCATCAGGCTCAACCCCAGCTCAAAAAGCAGCTTATCCCACCATTTCCACAGCATAGTTTGTCTCCTATGTGGTCACTTATGTCTCAATCAGTGTGCCTGGCTCCATAGTGTAGGGCACAGCCAGCTATGGCATGGATAAGCCAGGGGCCTGTGAGATCTCTCCCTGTGCACATGTACCACTGGGATCCCTGGGCCTGGGATGAGCTGTCCTGGTGCCTTTCAGGTGTCAGGTGTTGTACAGGTTCAGCATTTCCCTCTGCTGCTGCCAGCACACACTTGCTCTGAATCAAGGTACCAGGGAGGAGCTCTTGTGGATACAAGAAGCATTTGCCTCTGTCCAGGCTCTGGGCACCGGAGGCCAATTTAGCCCCTCCTGGGCCCTTCAACTCCTCATTTTCCTGTCTCTTTAGCACTGCTCTCTCCCACCAGCTACGATTGCATGTCAGTGGCAAAAAGGTAATTGGAAAGCAAATGTCAGAGGCATACATGAAGAGGAAAAATTATGCTCACAAATGGTGACATTTGTGCTTGCAAGTTCACCCAGTCAGGAGCAGAAACTGTGTCACGTGAATTATCTGACCACTCAGCCACAACGGGAAACTTTGGAAAGCTGATTGCTTAGCAGCCAATGCATTCAAAGAAGCTGTTGAGTGCTCTTGAATATTCTACCTGAAGCCATGTTCATGAATAAAGGACTGCTTTGGAATTAGTCACTCATCTCTGCTGACTCCCGTTAAGGCTGATACACATTGACATATGATGATGCTCACTGAAGTGTTTGTTCCCTGTGTTCTGGAAGATGGGCATCCTTGAGCCCCTCCCAGAATCCCAAATGCTGGATCTCCCTACCTGGCTGAGGGCTGCTTGCTCTCCAGTTAGAACCAAGCTGGTTTGTTTGCTTTTTTTCTTTCTGAAGTTCATATTCTGAGTTAGAAAAGAGGTGTGAGATGCTGCTGGAGATGGCATGCTGTGTCTGTAATCACCCTGAAGAGCCCATGGAAGATTGTATTCATGGCCATTTGCTCTCCTCCATTTATTAAAGCACTCATTTTCACTCCTTTCTTACTTGTTGCTCTGCTGCAAGCTCCACACCCTGACCTCCCATTTTATCCTGTGGATGCAGCCAACTCCAAGTTGCAGTCATTGTGACAGTGTTGTGCCAAAAAACCCTACAGATAATGGCTTATGGTCTGAAGCCACGAGCAACAGTTAAATTTCCTTTTTCTTACCTTTTTCTTTCTTTTTTTTTTTTTCTTTTTTTCCCCATGATGTCTAACAGTTGAGCAGATGCAGTCTTCATCTATGTGCTACCTCCATCTTTGGGTTCATGATGGCATGGGAGAGAAAGATCAGTGCTGTCTTGAGAGGTTTGCATGAGTAAGGCAGCCAGGCAATAACTGAGATTGTCTCCACCTTTTAGCAGAAAAAAAAAGCAGGGAGAGGGAGGATGAGCTTTGCCAGCACCAAGGAATGCATCAGACAGATCCTCCAAGCACATGGATGCACACAGCAAATGGATTCTGGGTAGATATTTCAGGAGAAAGTATCCACCATTAGGAAATACCATAATTAGAACTAGTGCTAGGGAGCATCCAAAATACAAGTGCAGTAGTACCACTTAGCTGTGTCACCTCCTGCCCTGAGGAGGTATCATGTGTCCCTTTCACAGCGGGAGGGAACGAGGAGCTCTTTCCCTCGCATTCGCCTAAGTGCTGCTTTTCCCAAGGGTTTGCTATCAAGGTGGAAAATCTTCCCAGTCCCCTCCTCCTGCTGGAAGAATGGCTGGATCTTCTGTCAAGCCAGCAGCTCCCAGCAGAAGATGGTTGTTTTTCTAAAGCAGAAAAAGGATAAGAGAAGAGCAAGCAAAACAAACCAGGTACTAAACCAGAAGTTTAATAAAAGCCCTGTGAGAAGGGAGGAAATATTTGGCCTTGGAGCCAACATTCCTGTGTGGAAGGTGGAAAACACTCTGAAAGTAAATGAAGTGTACCTCATGAGCTGGAAATACAAAGAGGAGAATCACAGAATCATAGAATCATAGAATGGTAGGGTTGGAAAGGACCTCAAAGACCATCTAGTTCCAACCCCCTGACATAGGCAGGGACACCTCCCACTAGCACAGGTCACTCAAGGCCTCATCCAACATGGCCTTGAACACCTCCAGGGAGGGAGCAGCCACAACCTCCCTGGACAACCTGTGCCAGTGTCTCACCACCCTCACTGCAAACAACTTCCTCCTAACATCCCAGTTTGAATCTCCCCTCTGCCAGTTCAGACCCATTCCCCTTGTCCTGTCATGACAAGACCTTGTCAATGTCCCTCCCCAGCCTTCCTGTAGCCCCCTTCAGATACTGGAAGGCTACTCTAAGGTCTCCTGGAAGCCTTCTCTTCTCCAGGTTGCAGAGCCCCAACTCTCTCAGCCTGTCCTCATAGCAGAGCTGCTGCAGCCCTCAGATCATCTTCATGGCCTCCTCTGGACCCACTCCAACACTTCCATGTCCTTCCTGTTCTGGGGGCTCCAGAGCTGCACACAGGACTCCAGATGGGGTCTGAGGAGAGCAGAGCAAAGGGGCAGAATCCCTTCCCTTGCCCTGCTGCCCACACTGCTCTTGCTGCAGCCCAGCACACAGTTGCTGTCTGGGCTGCACTCACACTGCAGGCTCACATTGAGCTTTCCATCAACCCAGACCCCCAGGTCTGGGTTGGACCTGGAGAAGGTAAGGGAAGCTTTCTCCCCTGGTGTAGTACACAGCCTCTGTCTCCTGCTGCAGCTGCATCCAGGACTCAGCTCACCAAGCCAGACAGCCTTTGCAATTCCAGCTCTAGGTTGCAGCAGAAAAGGTTTTTTTTTTCCCCTCAAGCTATTCTGCAGGACAAATGCTCCATCAGCAATTACAGGGCCACCTAATCACCCTCAGATATTGGCAAAGGAAGACCATGAGTCACCACCCCCATGTACTGATGGGGCTGACAGCTACCAGCAACTACTTGGACATCTAGGACTGTCATTTTGGCAGTCCTTTAACTTACAAATCACTCCTAATGAGCAATGGAGCCCCTCTGCTTGGACACAGCATATGCTAGACGCTATATATTCTTGAGGAAATATCCCAAAGACACAGCATATGTACAAGGTTCCCTATCTTTGCTGAGGTAAAGATCCTCCATCACTTTGCAAGGCAGTGCAGACTTCTCCAGAGTGAGCAGAAATGTGGGCCACTCCTAGGAAGTGTGAAGGGGGGAAGTGGTGAGAAGAGCTCTGAATGCAGTTGTATAACCCCCCGTGCTCAAATGTTTTTAACTAGAGGATGGAAAGTGTGGAGGGAAGCCTCCACACAACAGTCAAAGGATTGTTGATGACGATGGGTTTGTGTACCAGCTCCCATTCCAGCCTGTCTTTTAGCTTAGGAGGCTGCAGGCAGTCTTGTTGTCCATCATTTGAAAAATGGCATGGTCAAATGAAAGGCCTTTGGTTACAAGTGCTGTGGTAGCACTGCTTGTTCAGAAGGTTTAGCAGCCATGCCTATAATGAAAGAACAGCCCCCTGCATACTGGTGTGTGCCCCCTGTGCCACAGCCTTCTCCTGCCATGCACAACCAACCTGCAAGGTGACAGTGACACCACGGTGAGCCTGTGGCACAGAGACAATCAGCTCCAGCCACACCTGAAGGCTGCTGTGGTGGTTTGGCCAAGGTGCTTTAAGAAGGCCACAGAGACACAGTCCTCCAAAAAAAGACAGAGCATCCCGAGGGACAGACCTGGTCATCCCAGGGTACTGTAACATTGTTATTCTGTTCTGCTTCCTGGTATAGAATCATGGAACATAAGGTTGGAAGGGACCTCAAAGATCATCTAGTTCCAACCCCCTGCCATAGGCAGGGACATCTCCCACTAGAACAAGTCATCCAAACTGGCCTTGAACACCTCCAGAGAGGGAGCAGCCACAACCTCCCTGGGCAACCTGTGCCAGTGTCTCACCACCCTCACTGCAAACAACTTCCTCCTAACATCCAGTCTAAATCTCCCCTCTGCCAGTTCAAACCCATTGCCCCTTGTCCTGGCATTGCAAGACCTTATCAATAGTTCCTCCCCAGCCCTCCTGTAGGCCCCCTTCAGATACTGGAAGGCTACTCTAAGGTCTCCTGGAAGCCTTCTCTTCTCCAGGCTGCAGAGCCCCAACTCTTGTAGCCTGTCCTCATAGTAGACTTGCTGCAGCCCTCTGAGCATCTTCGTGGCCTCCTCTGGACTGGCTCCAACAGTTCTGTGTCCTTTCTGTTCTGGGGGCTCCAGAACTGTAGACTTGAGCTCAGCACATCAGAGGCCTCAAGTTTATTCTCTCTTCACATCTCCATGATGGAGGATAGGAGCAGCAGTGATGCCCTTCGGAGCTGGCATTTTTGATTGTATTATGACTGGTAGTGTGAAAAGGGTCTAAGACAAGGAAAAGGCCCTTCGAGCCCTGCAGAAAGATAGGAAGTGCCTAAAATTGTCTCCTTGCTCGTTATTGCTAATGATGAAGATCTTCTCAGACACAAAGTATGTCTGCTGGGCATCCCCATTTCAGAAGGTGTAGCACCTCTCTCACTCCGAGGGACGCTCCTTCCTATTTGCAGCAGCAGAGAGGTCCTCTTCTGAGTCAGAGCTGGTCTTGAACACCCGGAGGAAGGAGGCATCCACAACCTTCCTGGGCAACCTATTCCAGAGTCTCAGCACCCTTGTACTGTTGAACTTCTTCCTAAGATTCAAAAAAACTCGTTCCCAAAATCCAGTCTAAACCTACTCTCACTCAGCTTAAAACCATTCCCCTTTGTGCCATCACTAGACACTCTTATGAAAAGTCCCTCTCCAGTCCTCCNTTTGCAGTGAGGGTGGTGAGACACTGGCACAGGTTGCCCAGGGAGGTTGTGGCTGCTCCCTCCCTGGAGGTGTTCAAGGCCATGTTGGAGGAGGCCTTGAGTGAGCTGTACTAGTGGGAGGTGTCCCTGCCTATGTCAGGGGATTGGAACTAGCTGATCCTTGAGGTCCCTTCCAACCTTACCATTCTATGATTCTATGATTCTTACAAGGGCGACACAAGAACTAGACACAGTATTAGAGGTGGTGCCTCACAAGAGGAAAATAAAGGGGAAGAATCACCTCTCTTGGCCTGCTGGCCATGGACACTATGACAGCAGCAAGTCCTGTGCCAGAGCACTGTGACTGTAGTTTTCCAGTGCCATGCCAGGGAGATGCTCTGCTCAGTTGCCTCCCTCAAGCAGAACAGGCCCCCATCAATTATGTGTCAAATCAAGAGGTCCCCACTGGTAGTGCAAGTGTCCCATTGCCAGCTGGGAAGTCTCTGACTTGCCAAATTTGGTTTCTATGAGTTTTGACTGGGTACCTAAGCAACTGGCAGGCTCTTCTCTGTGATGGAGACTGTATACTGAGTCCAGTTTTCAGGTGGAAATGAAGGAGGACTCGTCTGAAATGTGCTTTCTGAAGGCATATGCTGCTTTGGGAAAGATATTCTCCCCCTAGGACCCCTCCTGCCTGGGATGGCTATTTGCAATACATTCTCACCATGTGTGCTCCTCATTAACTCAGAATTTTCTCTGCTTTCCCGTAGTGTTTAACCACCGCAGTGGCTGCTTTGGCTGACAGCTCAAAAACAGGTGTCTGAGAGCTGAGTGACTTTTACAACCTGAAAAGGGTGATAATTGTGCCAAAATCTGCTCTCAGGGTGTTATATGGCTGTTATGAAATGCAATTTGTACGTTATTGGATGGAAGACAGTAAGACATGTGTCTTGCTCCTGAAATGGGTCTGACAGTCCATCAGCCTGCTTACAAGCAAGCTCGAGTCATGCATCAGCCTCTGAAGTCCTTCACTCTAGATGTGAAAAGATGTGAGTATTAAAGCCTGCAGACTGCCAGTCCTGTGAGGTCTGAAGGTGGGGCACCCATTAATCAAATTCCTGTGGGAGATAAGGATCATGCCAGTATTTCCTACCATTCCCAAGTGTCTGGCTGTGGGGCTGTGCCTGAAAGGAGCTGCTGCCTTCAAACAAAACTCCATGCGGGACTTCCCAGGTGCAAAACTGGCAGATGGGAAGGTAAAGAGAGGAGCTGCATGTTAAGTGTGCCTCTGCCATGGGAAAAAAAAAAAAACAGCCAAGGTGGGCTCTGTGTTCCCTTTTACAATAGTGAGAAACCACCTTGATCTGAAGCAGTGTAACAGAAAACACAGCACTGGTCCTGCAGGCTGGCAAAAGTCTTGCTGCCCATCTCTTGTGACTGCAGCGTAGAAGGTAGATGTTGAGTGTGAGCAAGCTGCACAGGGGGAAGCAAGCAAACCATGGCTGGTCTCAACAGGAGTTACAGGTGTCTCCCCTCTTCTTTCACCACCCAACTCCACCCTAGCTTCCCTGCTCCAGGCAGAACAGCACCTCAGCAAAGTCAGCAGTCAACAGTGACTGCTGGATACCCTTCACCCTCTCACACTGACCAGTTCCCACGTCCAAAGGGCCTTCTTTGGACGAACAGAAGGAAAATCCCCTGTATATAGTTTACTCTGGAGCTTAGGAGTGAAATTCATGTGATGCTGTGTTGCCTGGCAACAGTGATAGAACACAGGGCAAGCCTTCTCCAGGGCTGTGCTGGAGAGGAGCACCACAGCACATAGCAGAGGGAAGAGGAGCACGCTCCAGCAGAGAGACATGTCTTGGAGCTACAAAGCCATGCAAAGAACCAAGAGGGAGCTGAAAGTCTAACTGAGGGCAAGGGAAAAGTGAAAAGTCAGAGAGGGAGAGAGGAAAGGGGAGCCCAGGGAAGACATCTGCGCAGTCACTGAGCTCCAAGGGTTCATGGCTGTCACCTCCCAGGGACAGCTGCTGTCTCTCTTCAGATGTGTCCTAGCTTTGACCCAAAGAACTGCAGGAAAATGCAGTTTTCTTCTGAGCACGAGTAGCATTTCTTCACCTGTAAGGGATTTACATAGTCCTCCTGCCTTCACAACCCCTGCAGACCTCAGGCAAATTTTGATGCTGATTTGGCTAATTTGAGCCAAGGGAATTTTTCTGAGCAATGAGCATCCACACAAGGCTACACTGGGAATAACACCACCCTTCAGATTAATCCCTGAAAAGATCCCACTCCCACTTCACCTGTCCCAAGGGCTTAGCACACTCAGGCTAAGGAATCAGGCATGGTCAGCAGAGAAAGTGTGAGCCCAGTCTTCATTTCCTTTACCGGTAAATGCTTGGNAAAGGAAATAATACAGGAAAAGGGTAAATGGACCAGGAAAGCAATTGGTGTCCATCCATACTGAATGCTTTCAATCTTGATAACTCCTCTGAAAGCCACAAGTCTCTTTGCACCTCTATCCTTCCATCTGCATCCACACAACTTTTGGAGATTCTTTTCCCTACATCAACATGAAGACTGGAGAAGATTCACTGTCTGGAGGTGAGCTATTGCTCAGGGAAGGATTGCAAGGAGACATACAGCCAGGCCTCAGGGAAGACACTTGAAGAAGGCCACCTTGTTGATTAGAGTGACCCTGGACTCTTTCCCATTAGGAAATCCCAGGCCTATTGAGAAGTCTCTTGTTCAACACTGCTGGTCCCTGCCCAGGGCATACCTGTAATTCCCCTTACTTAGAGCACAGCACCATGAGTCCTGACTGCAGACCTCTGTCCTGGACATCCAAAAGAAACTTTTTTGAGTGCTGTTTTGTCCCACATGTGAGGTTTCCCCATCTCCCTCTGCTTGCATTTCGGCACTGAATCAGGCAGGAGGCTGAGTGCTCAATACTCTGCATCAGTCCCCTGGCACCATACAAGATTGCCCCCGAACAGAACAAAATTGCAAAAAAGGACATCAACCATCTCTTTGTCCACCCTCTTGCTTTCCTTTCTGCTTTTCTAGAGTAACTACACCATCTCACAGTGGCCTCAAGAGAAGGCATTCTTCCACAGTGCCTCTGGGGCACGTATAACAAGGTATCTTGTTCCTACTCAGACACTGAGAGAGTAGTAGGGTTACTATGGACTATGGTTTCCTTGTGCTCAGCTCCAGAGTCTTAATAATTAAGTTAAACCTTTTAGCTCAGTTCTTTCCATCTTGATGCCTTTCTACCCAGCTTGAACGAAAACAATGTTGTAATAGGACTTCGACCTGGCAGGAAATCCTAAGTCCAGCAGCTGCTTTATTCCAATTTGGAAAAGATGAGCAAAAATACTTTTTTTCTAAGTACAGCTCCTTCCAAGATGTTGGGATAAAGTTTTGTTTCAGCTGTACCTCTCTTGTAATTTCTAATAACTAGATTTAAAATGATAAAGACTGCAACACTTATCAGATTCTTCTATCAGGAGCACTGAGGAAAACCAATCAATCTCTCTTCAGAGAACACTTCCACATTGTACCAGGTTTTCTGAGAAAATATATCTATTGCTTTCTCTTTAAAAATTAAGGTTCCATACAGCACCTGAGAGCAGAAGGGGAGGCAGTGCTCCTTGGGGCTGGTGGTCACAGGGTGAAGTAGCTGAACCAGGATGTGCTGGTCATACTGAGTTCACCTGTGTCAGCTGCATTGCTACCCATGTCTGCCCTTGCCATAGTCTGAGTTTCATAAAGAAAATAATTTGGTTTATTTTATTTTTAAGAGCAATACCCAGAAATCTTGACAGGGAGAAGGGCTACAGCAAATTCCCTGTGCAGGGTGGAGATGAGTTATGATTCCCTTCTCAGCTGTCCTTGTGCTAGGCTGCTGTCCCTCTCACTCCACTGCCTTTCTCTCAGGCATAAAAGACTTTTCTCAGGAAGAGCTATCTATAATTGAAGCAATAACTGAAACATCTGATTTTCCATCAGCCAACACCTCCTGCTGCAGCTAGCATCAGCCTAATATGAGTGCAAAGACATAACACTTTAGTAGTATGTTACATTTCCTTTATCCTGGTGCCAGCTGCTGTAAAAGGTAGTGGAAAGTGAGTTGAAGCTAATACAAGAGCTTTTGAAAAGCTATTGACATAAATTTAGGCCATATCTCTCATGCACTATGAACCAAGGCATGGAGCATACTCATAGGCAAGCTTAGGAAGTGTGGGTTAGATGAGTGGACAGTGAGGTGGATTGAGAATTGGCTGGATGACAGAGTACAAAAGCTTGTGATCAATAGTTCAGGATCTAGTTGGATGCGTGTAGCTAAGTGGCCAGTACTGGGTCTAGTCTTGCTCAATATCTTTATCAACAACCTGGGTGAAGGGACAGAATGTACTTTCAGCAAGTTTGCTGATGAGACAAAACTAGGAGGAGTGGCTGACACACCAGAAGACTGTGCTGCCATTCAGCANCCCTTCCAACCTTACCATTCTATGATTCTATAAAAAATATAGCCAGCAGGTCAAGGGAGATTTTCCTCTCCCTCTCCTCTACCCTAGAGAGGATATATGTGACATATCATATTCATTTTATGGTCTCCCAAGTTCAAGAGAGACAGGGAACTGTTGGAGAGAGTCCCATGGAGGGCCACGAGGATGATGAGGGGACTGAAGCATCTCTCTTATGAGGAGAGGCTGAGAGACCTGAGGCTGTTTAACCTGGAGAGGAGAAGACTGAGAGGGAATCTTATAAATGCACATAAATATCTGAAGGATGGATGCCAAGAGGATGGGGCCAGTCTCTTTCAAGTGGTGTCAAGTGATAGGACAAGGGACAGTGGACACAAACTGGAACACAAGAAGTTCCATCTAAAAATAAAGAAAAACTGAGTTACTTAGAGGGTTCTAGAACACTGGAGCAGCCTGCCCAGAAAGGAGTCTTCTTCTCTGAGGACTTTCAAAACCCACCTGGACAAGTTCCTGTGCAACCCAATCTAGGTGAACCTGCTCTAGCAAGAGGATGGACTAAATGATCTCCAGAGATCTCATCTAACCCCTACCATTTTGTGATTCTGTGATACAGTAGTGTAAGCTTTCTCAGTGCATGCCCATTTTTTGCTTCACCAAGGTGTTTCAAATTATTCCATTCAGGTTCCAAACTGATGTTTTCTGTGCTCACCCAATCCACTGAGGGCAAATGTTTCCATATAAAGGAAGACCATAATAAAAATTGAATTTTCCAGAGAAACTGCAGGGATGCAATAGAACAAACNCCCTTCCAACCTTACCATTCTATGATTCTATAAAAAATATAGCCAGCAGGTCAAGGGAGATTTTCCTCTCCCTCTCCTCTACCCTAGAGAGGATATATGTGACATATCATATTCATTTTATGGTCTCCCAAGTTCAAGAGAGACAGGGAACTGTTGGAGAGAGTCCCATGGAGGGCCACGAGGATGATGAGGGGACTGAAGCATCTCTCTTATGAGGAGAGGCTGAGAGACCTGAGGCTGTTTAACCTGGAGAGGAGAAGACTGAGAGGGAATCTTATAAATGCACATAAATATCTGAAGGATGGATGCCAAGAGGATGGGGCCAGTCTCTTTCAAGTGGTGTCAAGTGATAGGACAAGGGACAGTGGACACAAACTGGAACACAAGAAGTTCCATCTAAAAATAAAGAAAAACTGAGTTACTTAGAGGGTTCTAGAACACTGGAGCAGCCTGCCCAGAAAGGAGTCTTCTTCTCTGAGGACTTTCAAAACCCACCTGGACAAGTTCCTGTGCAACCCAATCTAGGTGAACCTGCTCTAGCAAGAGGATGGACTAAATGATCTCCAGAGATCTCATCTAACCCCTACCATTTTGTGATTCTGTGATACAGTGGTGTAAGCTTTCTCAGTGCATGCCCATTTTTTGCTTCACCAAGGTGTTTCAAATTATTCCATTCAGGTTCCAAACTAATGTTTTCTGTGCTCACCCAATCCACTGAGGGCAAATGTTTCCATATAAAGGAAGACCATAATAAAAATTGAATTTTCCAGAGAAACTGCAGGGATGCAATAGAACAAACCATCTGGAAGGGGAAGTATAAAGCATTTCTGCAACACTGCTCAAGACAAACCTCCTCTGGGAGGGAAAGACAGTTTATTTTATGAATGGGAAACAGGAATGGCCACAGTGCTCAGCCTTCTTGTGGGGTGTGCAGGCAGCAGCTTGCAGGGAGGAGCAACAGCCCAAGCAAGCAGGACCTCTGAGATGTGCTGTCATGGGATCCAGCCTTAGTGATGAGGTCTTGCTGGCCTCTGCTATGCTACCACAGTCTGCCATTTGACCCTGAACACCTAGTTTCTGGGAACTTAATCTTTCTCTTTGCTTTCTTTGGAGTTTCTGACCCTCATTTGTGAACTACAAGGCTATAGAGGGTGACCTGATGCTTGGCTGAAAAACAGGAATGGTGTGGTCACACATTTGGCTGGTCATGATGTTCCAAAGCCAGCAGCTTTGGAAAATATTTGGCTTGTAGATAACACTAACGAATTTTCATTTGTTTCTTTAACTGAATAAAAGCAAATTCCACTGCTGCCTTCCCTGGGGGCCCCAGTGAAGTGTACAGCAAAGCCTAAATAACCCACAGCTCAAGATCTTTTACAACTTCTTGTGCACTCTTTGAAGGAGGAAACATCTCAACATTGCCCACACTAAAGTGAGGTATTTCTGCTATCCTCTTCCTCCAGTCTCTGTTATCCAAAGTAGGGACCACTCTTCTTCCACAGATCAAGATGACAAAGCCCTTTGTAGACGTAACAATAAGGGTTTCCTTAAGAGGCAAGCCCAGGAGCAAAGACCGAGTTAGATGTCTGTGTCCCCAGGGAACCTGAACCTTAGCCAACAACCTTCTAGGAGAAGCAGAAGCTTCCAGCCTGCTTCTCAGCCCACCAAACCAGCTTCTGGCTATGAAATTGTTTCCCAGACCACCAACATAATTCTTCCAGCAACAGCTACCCAGTTCTGAAGAGAAAACTGAACCAACTGATTAGTTTTGCCCAGAGATTTAATCATAGAAAAACTATTTGCAAAGAAGATCTAGAGATCATCTAGTCCTATTTTCCCTCACAAGGCAAGGCACCCACACCATGTAACCAGCAGGCAGAGAAAGGGACACTCCTGGTTCAAGGGAACTCTTGTTTTCCCAGCCTCACTTAAGTGCTAGTTGGCATACTGTGCTTTTGCTTCCAGCACAAGCCCTGTGTCTCCTCTCCACAATGTCATTCTGATACTTTGTCCACCTCAAGGACAGAAAGGAGGACAGCCTGGGCCAGGTTGGGGCCAAGCAGCAGATACACTGCTTCCATTGGAGTCAGTTGACACCCTGGAGGAGGATGTTACCTCCTGGTGGTGGCACTCGCATTCACATTCACAACTCTTTCACAAGCATCCTCACCCTGGCTGAAAGAAGCAAAGCTCATCAAACTTCCTCTTAGAATCATAGAATAGTAAGGTTGGAAGGGACCTCGAGGATCAGCTAGTTCCAACCCCCTGCCATAGGCAGGGACACCTCCCACTAGCACAGCTCACTCAAGGCCTCCTTCAACCTGGCCTTGAACACCTCCAGGGAGGGAGCAGCCACAACCTCCCTGGGCAGCCTGTGCCAGTGTCTCACCACCCTCACTGCAAAGAACTTCCTCCAAACATGCAGTTTCAATCTCCCCTCTGCCAGTTTAAACCCATTGCCCCTCATCCTGTCATTACAAGACCTTGTAAATAGTCCCTTCCCAGCCCTCCTGTAGGCCCCCTTCAGATACTGGAAGGTCTCCTGGAAGCCTTCTCTTCTCCAGACTGAAGAGCCCCGACTCTCTCAGCCTGTCCTCAGAACAGAGCTGCTGCAACCCTCTCAGCATCTTGGTGGCCTCCTCTGGACTGGCTCCAACACTTCCATGTCCTTCCTGTGCTGGGGGTTCCAGAACTGCACACAGTACTCCAGGTGGGGTCTGAGGAGAGCAGAGTAAAGGGGCAGAATCCCCTCCCTTGCCCTGCTGGCCATGCTGCTTTTGATGCAGCCCAGGAGTTGGTTGGCTGTCTTGGCTGCATGCACACACTGCACTCTTCTTTGTTTCCTGACCATCCCTGCAGGACATCTCCCTGGGAAGCTGGGGCATGAAACATACTGAAAAAGAAACTTGGCACAGATCTGGGCAGCCTGGCTCTGTGGTGTCCCTTCTCCCCACTCCTGCTGAGGAGGGGAGGAGAGTGCAGAAATAAGCAGGTGGAGAACCCTTCAGCCTGCTCCAACATACAAGCTCCCTCAGGTCTGCACAGCCCCCTGCAGAGAGGGCAGGAAGGTGACCAGGCACTGTTGGGGGTGGGAGAGATGTTTGTTTTATTGTACCTAATGCGTGGTGGAAGCACAGGGGTCAGGAGATGGCTGCTTCTCCTGCCAAGATGTCCTGATTAAGTTAATCACTGAGGATGACATCTTAAAAGCGCTGCTAAGGGGTAAATCAACTGTCAGCACCTCAAGCTCTGGGGAAGAATTACCCCCAAAATGCCCTGGTTAGGGGTCAGCATCAGCTGGGCACACGGGCATCCCTCGGCTGCAGCCCTCGGCTCCCAGGAAAGCAGAGCAGAGCGTTCCCTCACGACACAGGGGTTGACAGTCTCTGTTGACATGGCAACGCGGGATGCTGCGGCGGGGACGGCTGGGGAGGGGTTTGCCATGAGCAGAGCGGGGAGATGCTTGATAGATTTCAAAACCACGGAGTGCAAACACTCTCCTCTCACTCGCTCGCTCCACCTTGTGCTGCCAAGCTGAATAACGATGTTACTGTGGTGGGAGAAAATCAAGATAATCTGTAGCCTAGTTCTCAGGGACAGGGGAGAGGTTAACCACTTTTCTTCTCACTCTTCTTGCTCAAAAGCCACATCTAACCTGGTCTTGAGCCCTTCCAGGAGGAGGCACTGGAGTAAGCTGTTCCTGACCCTCACTGCCCTCACAGTGAAGAATTTCTTCCTTGCATCTAATCTAAATTTTGTCCTCCTTCAGTTTAAAGCTAGTACCCCTTGTCCAACCACTACCTGCCCTTGCAAAAAGTGGCTCTCTGGGTTTCTTGTAGGCCTCCTTTAGGTCCTGGAAGCCTGCTATAATGTCTCAGATGAGCCTTCTCCTCACTATCTCAGCCCATCTTTGTAGGAAAAGTACTCCAGCCCTCTGATCATCTTTGTGACCCTTTTCTGGACTGGCTGCAACATGTCCATGTACTCCTTATATGGGGGTCCCAGAGCAGAACATAGTACTCCAGGTTGGGGGCTCACCAGAACTGGTTAGAGGCAGAGGGAATCACCTCTTTTGATGCAGCCCAGGTCATACTTGCCTTTCTGGGCTGCAAGTATGCATTGCTAGGTCATATTGAGCTTTTAATCAACCAACACCCCCAAGTGCTTCTCTGCAGGGCTTCTCTCAATCCATTCATTGTCCAGCCTGTATTTGTACTTGGGACTGCTCTGACCTTGCAATTGGCCTCACAGAATTTCAACAGCTTTGGAAAACCAGTTGGTGTCTGGGTGTCTGCTTCTGTGTGGACAGGTAGGACCCTAGCACAGCTGTGGGGTTGAGGGAGTGTCTCAGTGCCAGCAGCAGATGGAGATGTGTTGGCTTTCACCAAGGTCTGAACCTTAGAATTCCCTTCCCAGTGCTTTGCTGTCACAGCAGCCTTTCCTCCTGTATCTTGCAGACAGGCTGAGCACAAACCTCCACGGATTTCTTTGAAGACATCTCTTGTTGTTTTGTGTGAGTGCTCAGCCCTGGTGAGTGACAGCAGAGAAAAGGATCTCCCACTTCTCTGGAGGGCAGCGGAGGGGGATGGTGCTGTTGTTTTCCAGTACCTCTGCCACACATTCAGGGCAGAGAAATCCACTCCAGCAGCTTGTCACTAAGCCAGGACCAATAGCGGATGGCAGAGGGAATCCCTTTGCAGGGGGAAGCACCGCTCAGCCCAGCAAGCTCCTAACAGGGATCCTCTACAAAGCCCCAGTAAGAAACATTCTACCTTGCCACCTCATCCTGCCCACAGAAGCCTTTTGAGCTTCCACTGTCCTCTGTTCTTTTGTCTCCTCTAGCATAGCCACCTCCCTCTCCGGCATTTCTTCTGCCTCACTCCACGCTGCTCTGCAGCTTTCTCTGCTCAAAATAATTTCTGCTCAGGGAATTCCTCTCCCTCCCACTCTCCTCTCCTGCAGTATTTCTCCCTGGCCTTTGCCCTAGGAGATGTAGTTGAGCATTAGCCCAAACATCATCTCTCACTGGTGATCTGTAGGAGACTAGGTGGCTTTAAAGCTCTCCTGCAAAAACATCTTGTTTCAGAAACAGGGCATTACAGAGGAGTGCTTTGCTCTCCAGGTGGGATGTTTGCTGAGGAATTATTCTAAGCACTGATTATCTTAGCAAAGTGCTGTGTTCACCCAGGGCACTCACAGCCTGAGTAAGAGCAAAATCTGAGCCCGGGAGCAGCAGTTTTGATACTGCTGACTGCATCCATCTCCTCAGCAGGCTCCTGCAGCAAACTATGCCCACCTGTGATACTGTAGGGAGCCCCTGTATCCACCCCACAGACTGCAGTAAAATCATCTGCAATTAATCACCTGCAGATCACAATCAGCATATTTACTGATTGGTAGGTGCTGTGTATCTGTAGGAGGTCTTACAGACTGAACTTGGTTCATCCTTGCAGCAGAGCTGTGAGGCAGAGTGCTCTGGACCTTAGTAAGTGACCCAACATCAGCAGTATAACCAGACACCCTCAGAGGCAGGGGTCTTAGGCACTGCAGAGTCTGGGTTTTTGGTTGGTTTGGGGTTTTTTTTAAGTCTCTGCTCTAATTAGGTAGCCTGTTCTTTCTGCTTTTTATTTTAGCCTTCTTTGTTTTGCAGTGAGTTGCTGAGTTTTGTGATTCCTCTGCAAAGTGTCAAGGGGACCTGCTCAGTCGTGGCCCCATCACAAATGCTTTAGGTTTTGCCTGTTGAGCTAATCCCATACTTCATGAGGCATGGCTGCAGGGTGCTGTGCATGCTGTCCATGTCTGTATATGTGCTGCAACTGCTGACCAGAAATGTAGTGAGGTAAGCAAAGGAAGCTGTATATATAAGCTTTAAAAAGCTAGCATGGGCTTGTGAGGGGGGCAGAGTAGCTATTTTTAGCAAACTGCTTCAGGTGAATTGAAACTTCCCCCTTTGTTGCCTATGTCTTCAAAGCACTTCTTTCAGCCTGAAGAAACGAGGCTAATAAGCCTCTGTTGCTTTTCAGTTCTCTTGGCAGATAAGTCTACAGTCTCCTAAATACTGCTGCAGATTTGAGCATGGTGTTCCAGGCTGTACTGCTCTGTGTCACAGTGCTAAGTAATAAAATTAAGTGATATAAAATTATCATGGATCTCAGAAAGCTGGCAAACCCTGCATCTGGCCTTTCCTTGGAAAAGGGCTGGGAAAAGGGCTCTGCAGCCTGGAGAAAAGAAGGCTTCCAGGAGTAGCCTTCCAGTATCTGAAGGGGGCCTACAGGAAGGCTGGGGAGGGACTATTGACAAGGTCTTGTAATGACAGGACAAGAGGCAATGGGTTTGAACTGGTAGAGGGGAGATTTAGGCTAAATGTCAGGAGGAAGTTGTTTGCAGTGAGGGGGGTGAGACACTGGCACAGGTTGTCCAGGGAGGTTGTGGCTGCTCCCTCCCTGGAGGTGTTCAAGGCTAGGTTGGATGAGGCCTTGAGTGACCTGTGCTAGTGGGAGGGGTCCCTGCCTATGGCAGGAGGGTGGGACTAGATGATCCTCGGGGTCCCTTCCAACCTTACCATTCTATGATTCTGTGTATTAGCAGCTACTACTCTTCAGGGTCTCCACAATGACCTGGATTAGCTTAACATACTGCAAAGGAAGGTGATGCTAAAGCTGTGACTGCCAGGAAGATGTGAAGTGTGGCAGGGCAGTTAGGAGGATGACAGCCTGATGCCTTTTGTTGTGGTATGCCCTCACCCAGCTAGGATAATGCATACAGAGAGCTGAGGGTGCCATCCATCCAGCTGATGCTCACAGCTGAGGAGGAAAACTGGGTTGCTAAAGGGCCATGATCTTGTGCATAATACTGAGGATTGTTGTTTGGTGTTCTGTTTTTTGGGGGTTTCTTTGTTTTTTGGTTGTTTTTTTTTCCTAAAAGATACTTCTCTCCAGGTGACTGGCAAAGCCAGCTCCCCATGGCCAGCAGTCCTGTCTAACCTAGTTTTATCCCATCCACTTAATGCAATGAATCTTCTTGCTCTTCTCAAAGATCTTCACTTACAACAAGATCCCTTGGCACCCATTTCAAAAAAAGAAGCCTTGCTGACATGCCTTTATTGGGCTGCTCTTAAACCTGGCACAGATAAGCAGCACGGATAAGAGCTGTTATACAATTTGCATTCAGTTAGTAAATATTAATGCTGACTTCTTTAAGGTGAGTGGTGTGTTCTTATGTGGTTGGCAGTTATCTAGTCTGGTACAAGAAATGGCTTATAGTGTCTCAACTTTTGATGAGAGTTCAGGAAGGTTTGAGCTCTTGGAATTTAAGGCCAGAAGGGGAAATTTGGTAAGTTGTTTTATCTAGGGCGTTCTGAAGTTTCATCTACTTAATAATCCTCAGTTGATAAGCCAAATAACTTGAGCTGGGTGAAGGCAGATAAGGTGTTTGGGAAGGCCAGCTTGTTGGAAGGATTGTAGTTGGGAGACCTCTGCTCCTATTCAACCACCTATATATAAGCAATGCAGCTGCAGTGAAAGCAATATATAATCACCATTACAAATGTTTGGTTTGTGCCTTTTTTTTTCTTGCCTATTTTCAAACTCTGAAGGTTAGTTCTGGTGGAAGTAAGTCTTGTTTATCCCCTTCCCCCTTTTCCTCCCTCATGGCTAAACTAACTCAGTTTACTGCTGAATTTAGAAGGTTTTGCATTTGAATCTTCATTTCTAACGATAGTGAGCACCTGCAGCCTCCTAACATGGGTGTAAGGTGGGGAGTTCCTTAGCTGGGAGAGCAGGTCTATTACTCAGGGGAGTGTTTCTTTGGTATTTAAGTTTTGCTCACTGGTAGCTAATAAGGATGTTCTGTGTTGAACTCAAGCCCAAGGTATTACAAATGTTCCCATGGAATATCTAGAGTAAATGCCAAATAGCCCATGATGTCAGTGTGATGCTNACCTGGTTCATTCTATTATTCTATATTGCCTTATCTATACTCCGAGCCTCTGGAACCTAATTGGTCAGGTAAGCACAAAGGGGAGAGAAAATCTCTGGCTAAAGCTCTAACTGGAAGGGAGATGCTAACTCTGCCACAGAAGCAGGTCCTGACCAGTGGCAATCCTGTATCCTCTTTGCTGTGTCTCAGCTTGATGCCACCAGGCAAGCTGAAGGTTTCTTCAACTTTCTCTTTCCCTTTGCAGCACAGCTTCTTCATTTAGCTTTGCATCTGCAGAAGCCAGTGTTACTTGGGCCCAAGGAAGAACTTCACTGAACAAAAAGAGAGGAAGAAAGCTGGGCTTGGCTGGTGAGAGATTGTGTTGTGACACTTTCCATGGAAATATCTATAATGAAGGCAATTTCTACACCTTTATCGTACCTTGTAACGTATATACACATTTAGCACAGGAGAAATTGCCTGTTCCATGGGGATTGAGGGCTTTTTGGCAAAGCAAGCACTCTGCCATCAGATGAAGAGATCAGTTATGTTTCCTGGAGCCAGCAAGTCTCTCTTATATTTAACCCAGCAGTTTTCACACTGGGAGAGTAAGTACACTTTATATCTCATTTCTGTGCTGTGTGCCACCTTGCACTGCAATCGTGACAAAGGTGATACCTTCCCCATTAACACCTTTACAGGCTGTTTAGCACATCTGAGGTTCCTGGAGGGTGGGAGAGAGGAGAGGGAGATAAAAACTACTGCAGAGCTTGGAGCCTATGGTCATGGCTTATAACCAAGCTCTTCTCCCTTTTCTGGCCAGTTTTCTGATCTCATTTCTGACCTCACAGGTAGTGGAGAGAGTAAAGAGTTGAGTGCACCCTTAGATGTTAGGAGTGCATAAGAGGAATAAGCAAATGGATGAAGAGCAGCAACATCCCCAGTTAAGGAGCCTAGGACAGCTCTGGAGGCTGATGAAGTGCTGTTCTGCCTCTTGTAGAACTTGGCTTTGACCAGGGTGGCTACCGCTTTCTACTCACCTAGATCAGATTGGTAGTGACCTTGGTAGACTGGATGGTCTTGGTCTATGACCCCAGGATCTGTTGAGGCTCAAAAGTGTTGTCCCACCCAGGTCACCAAAAATTGTTACCCAATAGAGCAAGAAAACTCCCTAAGCCCATTGAGGTATTAGGAAGCAGCATTTCTTTATTTCAGCACCAGCCACACAGGAGATTGCTCCACCTGAGCATAGCAAAGCCAGGGAAATTCAGAGAACTTCTGCTTGCATCTCATACATACTCATCATTCTTTTGCGGTGTAATTAGCATATTCATATGAGGCCATGGAATTCATTACACATGTAAATCTCCTGCACATATGCTCATTATATACTGGGGGGGTCCCCTGGTGGTCGTTTGGGGTGTCCATCCCCTTCCTCCCTATGGCCTTTAGCTGAACTTCTTTATGCGTGCTCTCAGGCTGATATGGTTGACAAGACAGACTGACCACAGAGCCAGTCTAAACCAGCTTGCTCTTCTTAACTTCTTCTTTCTCAAGCCCACAGTTACAATTTCTTATTGTTTACACAGTTAATGATTCTTAGTTTACATAATAGGCAATCCTCATAGACTGTGTCTATTCCTAAATGTTCCTAAGTTGGTACAATATCAGTGCTTAGCACACAGTCTGGGCTCTGCTCAGGGGCTGCTTTCCACAGAGCAGAAAGATACAAGGGATGTGATACCTCAGCCTGGAAGAAAGGATTTTCCAGGCCTGGGGCTAAGTGCTGGGGCAGGGAAGGGAGAGAAGTTAAGGCATGGGGATGCTGAATCACCTTCTCACCCCGGAGGTGAGTTGTCCCCTCAGGCAGGTCTGAGGCGCAGTGCTGTAACAGCATAGGCAAAAGGGACCTCAGATGTCATGCTGCTCATTATTTCTCTGTGCCCTAGGGGAAGGTGTAGCACTCCAAGTCTTCAATTGGCATTAATCAACATTCCTTCTCTTCATGGATAGCCATGAATGGAAGATGACAGGGGAGCAGTACCAGAGTCAGAGCATGTAGAGCTTCTGGCAGCTGCTGTGGCTGCATGAGGGGCACTGAACAGTAGGACAGGAGCTTTGCATCCCACTCCTCCAGCCCTGGGGGAGGAAGGCCTGACTTGTAAGATTACTTTTGAGCTCTTAACTGCTTTCCATCTTTGGCAGCCATTGCACCTACCTCCTGTCCTGTCCCTCCTTGCCCACCCCGTGGGTTACCTGACATGAGCGGCTCTGTTTAGAGGTACACATAGAGAGCTCAAAATGTTTTCAAGAAGTGAGCCATGTGCCAATAAAAAAAAAAAACAAAAACAACAACAACAAAAAACCCCTCAGGTTTATATATTTATTTGTATATATATAATAGGAAAATGATAAGTTAGCATGTCTGACAGCCAGGAGTATAGACCTTGCAGGGTTAGGAGGTTACCTGAAGCAGCGTTGAGAGAATATAAGGGGGTTAAGTGTGTCACCTGCATAGCAAAGACAGTATGTGTACCTGCTGAGTTCTAGGAAGGGGTGTGCATTTGGATGGAGAAAAGAGGTAAGACAGCAGGCTCTGGAAGTTGCTGTACATAGGTGGCTGGCCAGGTGCATGCTGCAAAGGACAACATATGTCCTAGCTGATGGAGAACTGCTATCTGAGAAATGGGACATGGAAATAAGGAGAATGCTGGCAGTTTCATTTCAGGTTAATGAAAATATGATTAACAGTTGTAATTAAGTGATGAAATGGTGGCTAGTTCTCTGCTCCCTCCTGATGATTTATGTGTCCGTGGTTTCTGCTTGTGGCAGCACTCCTCAGCATCTCAAGCTTTCTGCCTCTAACTTAGGCCTGAAAGGGAGCTTCTGTAGCTCCTGCTGCTGAGACTGGTGTCTGGCATTCCCCTGCACCTCAGGCTTGCTGACCTTGATACCAGCCTTGCCTGTCTGGGAGGCTTAATAGCAGCAAAGAGAATGCTGGGAGCACTGATGCAGGCATCGCGAGGAGATGCTAATCTGTGAGAAAGCAGCCACTCAATAGCAAGGCTGAGAGATGAAGCCTTGACCACAGCTCACTGAGAGCTGGGGCTGAATTGATCAGACACTTGGATGAGATGGCATTTCCTGATGTCGGGGACTGCCTGTGGATCTGATTGTGTGCCCTAGAGCTGTACGACATTCCAAGCCTCAGAGATCAAAAGGGCTTGGAGTGCACTCACAGGTTGAAGATGATGTCTCAGGGTCACACTGTGGGCTGACCTGGCTGGGCTTTTGCAAGCAATTGCCTCCTCAGCAGCTCTTCCATTTTCACTCAGTCTGCCAGTGCTAAAGTTATATTGTTGGGGTTGGGGATAAGGCATGTGTGATGTGTCACCAGCTACAAAGTTCTGAACTGATGCTGCATAACCTGCTGAATTAGTGCCCCTCTCCTTTTGGTAACTTAGGTGGCAAGTTCACTACTGGAAAGTACCATGAGTAACACTCCCTGTGCCTGTCTTATCCAGGCAAATAGATGGTATAAACCAGGAATAAAAGTATCCATGGAGCTGAACTCGCCAGCTTAAAATACTAGAGGAAGGCACTGTATGCATGAACTGCTAATCTGAGCAGGACAACTGCATGGGTGACAGGGAAACAACTTTCTGTGGTTTATCCCAGCATGAGGATAGCATTCAGCCCTACAGCGAAGACAGATGGCACTGCTAGTGCCTGTGCCCAAGGCAGATCAGACACTGGTGTTCCATCCCATCTGAACAGCTATTGCTTTCATTGGAGCAATTGTAAAGGATGTGCCTTTTGCTGTAGAGGGGAAGAACAGGACAGGCGAGCTATATTTTGTTTGCCTAATTGCATATGCATGATCTAAAAAAAGTGACTATCCATTTCTCTAAGGATACCTGATGAGCATTAAAAATACAATTGCAAGAATAATCAGGTCAGACTTCAAACAAATGCAGGGAAACAGATCTGTTGAAGAAACAGATACCCTGTTATGTCACATTTTGTCTGAATAGTTCTTATAAGCTCTTGGAGACCAAACGGAAGTTTTTCAACCTGCTTGTCCACAAACCACGAGTAGCCAAGAAGTCCTAGTGGGAAAATAAAAACAATCAAAGCCCATGGTTTTCATGGGGCTGTTTCAGAGCTTACAGCAGAGCAAGTGCAGAGTTTCAGAGGACCTGTGTCTCTATGGCTTATGGTGGGTGCAAACACAGGCATAGAACCACAGTGGGTTGGTGGCAGGGCTATCCTGAGGGCAGTAAACTGATTTATCTTCCAAGGCCCTGCTGCCTGCTCCGCAAGGAGAGTTTGAAGGAGAACCATAAACCTGTGGCAGTGACCCCATCATGTGTCTGTGGCAACAAGCAAATGTGTAGTTCTGAGCTAGTTTCTGGGCATGGTTGAGAGATGCAGGGATGAAGCTTGTTTGTGCTGAAGCTCTTCCTTCCAGCAGAGTCAGGGTTAGAGGTGGCTGCCCGCTGTCTGTGGAGAGTTAGCACAGGTGCAAGGAGGCTGAATTTCCTTATCCCTCAAAAACAAAGCCCTTCATTTTTCAGATGTCCAGCTGGAACTGTTGTGTAGGCAGAAAACTTCTGTAGATCGGCAGTTGCTGGCTAGTTTAGCCCCTCGGCTTTGTTCCTTGCCCTGACTGGTTATGTTTATTGTCTAGGGGAGTAGAACTTGTAGCTCAAACTCTGATTGTACTGAAAACCACTAATCTGAAGAAGGAACTATCCATAGCTCAGCGTGGGGGGGGTGGGTGAAGAAGGTAAAAAAGGACAGGATACACAAAAATGCCATCTTACAGTCACTTTACCTGCTGAGGGACACTTTCATGCATCACTGGGATGCAAATGCTTGAATAAGCTTCAGTTTAAAATGGAAGTTCATCTGGGAAAGCATAGGTCTCCTGTGGACATGTTCACTTACCAGAAGAAAAACCAGGTTGACCTGAATGGCTGTGGCACATGTCTGCAGGTGACACTGATTGCTTTACAGCTCTTCTTAGCAAGTGAGCCGAGCAAAGACAGTCTGGGAACCATGTGTTAAAGGCTGATAGACATGCTTTGTAAAAGGCAAGTGAGGGAGAGAAGCTGCCTCGCTGAGAAGATAGGGCTGTGTCTGCCTAAGAAGAGAGCTTTTATCTTGCTGGAATCCAGAAAGTGGCCCTTGACTCGGTCTCCTTCCTTAGGAACCAGGCGCTGGTGTTGCACAGAAATTCCCAGGGAGCTCCCTGCCTGTTTTTGATCACATCGCTGCAGGAATAAATATGCATAAATAAACCAAGCTGTATCTTTGTGCACCCAGATTGCTGCTGTTTCTGCTGTGGGGGGTCACCTGGCAGTGTGGTCCCCAGTGGAGGTGCAAAGCTTCTGCCTAACAGGTGTTTTGGTCTGAAAACATTGCAAGTGTTTTGCGCCCTAGCTGGGGTGCTGTTGTCTGCAAGCTTCAGCCCTTGCAGGTAGGACGGAGAGCACAGAGGTTTCCCTGCCTCTTTGAGAGCCTGTTCTTGTTCAGCAGGACTGTTTAACACCTGCTCGCCTGGGCCCCCCGCAGTCGATGTACCCGCAGCCCCTGTCCCGGCGGCAGCGGCGCTTCTCCGTCCTGGCGCCAGAGGGCGGCAGAGGCCGCGAAACGGGCCCTGGCCCGCTCCCCGCGGCCCCGGCTGCGCCCTCGCTGCCAGCTCGGGGCATTCGCAGCGGCACTTTGGGGTTTAGTTTGGTTTGGTTTGGTTTTTCTGAGAGGGCGGAGGGGACCCACCTGAGCAGTAGAGACGGGCAATGTCTGATGAGCCCGAGACGTGAGCTCCTCTGCTGGCTTCATCCAGCCTCCCTCTAGGCGCCTTCCTCGGGCAAGCTGGCAGGCAAATGCTGTTGATGCCAGCAACACTTCTCGCCCTGAGCTACCTGCAGTGGGCCTTCTGCCAGGGTGTAGGCACAGAAAGGAGCAGAATCTCATCATTTCTATCCTATGTTGGAAATCTGCCTCATAGCAGTGTCACTCTGCAGCAGGACTGTGGCCTGGCTGGCCCTGAATTCAAGCTTGTATCTCCTAACTGCCATAGCTCCTGATACAGCTGCAGTCTAAGGAGCCCTCCTTGCACGATAAGTAATTCCCCCTTCCAGCCTTGCCTGAGACAAGCAGCTGGTTATGGTAAAACAAACCTCCCAGAGGCTGGTTGATCCCTGCAGTGATGCTTAGGAGGTTCTGTTGCACCTTGCTGGTGACAGATTGTCCTGGGACTGAGGCACAGTCCTGTCCCAGGCATAGGAATGGGAGTGTGATCAGCAAGAGCTGTGTAGAACCTGAGAACATAAAGAGGAAAGGCAGAAGGGAAGTATGCAGCGGAGGGAAACTCAGTGCTGTGGTGAAGACAAGCTCTCGGAAAAGTGATGCAAACCCTTGGGTTTCCCTTGGCGTGCTATTCCCTCACCAGCAACTAGACAGGACCCTGGGACACTGCCTCTTGGCCCCAGTGCAGCACAAAGAGGCTGACCTGGGCTTGGCTCTGGGTAGAGCTTTTTCTCTCCAGAGTGGTTGGCTGCAGCCTTGCATTGATTTCCGTTTGAGTCAGACACTTCTTAAAAGCCCCAGAGGAAGCTTGCGCAGCATCTGTATCTCTGCAGTTTCCAGAGCAAGCATCTTGCCAAGTACCTCGGTGTGTCAATAGCTGAGGGAATCCCTCAGTAACCTCCTTTTTATGGTTACATCTTTCCAGGTCTCCTGAAACAGGTTATTCTGGTGGTAGCCATTGCCAAAGGGCAACAGCCCCTTTTAGGGAGAGATCCTGATCTGCAGAGCCCAATGCCACCCTAGATGTGGTTTTCCTTCCCTCAGCAGGCTATAATCTCCCAATATCTGAGTAACTTTCACAGATGTATAACCCCACTGTAAAACATCTCTTGAGGATTGGGGTAGTGTTCCTCGGCCCTGTCATCATGGCCAGGACCAGGTCTGGGTTTGTTCCTTGCCATGCAGCTATCAGTGCACAGCACTGCCTGGTGCTGGCAGTGAGGTTTGTCTGTGAAGGGGTGAGGGCAGCTTTACTGTTCCTCTTTACTATTGGTCACAAAGCTCTGCTTTGAAAACTGTTCTATAGGTTAAAAAGTAACTTTAGCATCAAGTACTAAAGGACTTGAAGCTCATTCAAGTCAGTGGATTGGTGAGAAATAGCCTTCTCTTTCTCTGAATTTTCACCTGACAAAGCTCTTTTGTTCTGGTTTTATTTTTTTTTATATTCTAATAGGAAGACTTATTGCTTTCCACCTTCCTCAAAGTGATGGAAGCCTCTCATTGCTTTTCTAGTAGGTAAAATGGGAATGAAGAAAGTGACTGAAGCAGTAGATACTTGCTCAAAAATTCTAAATTCTTTGTCACTCAGGTGAAGATAGAAGGATAAAAAGGAGAAAAGAACTGAGAGAGATTGTTCTGTTTCCTCTGAAAAATTCATCTTTCTTACTGCTGTTCTGGCAGGTACAGAGCTTAAAGTGGAAATGTAAGACCTTGGGGAAAAATGTAGTTTTCCAGAAGTTTAATTTTTACATTTTTAAAGTCAAAGTTGTTGGCTTAAAAAAAAAAAAAAAAAGAGAGAGAATTTGAGATGGAAAGCAGTCTGACTCTGCCTGCCAGGAGGCTCATATGGGAAAGACTGAACTTGCTGAAGAAACCAAAAGCTGAAAGCTGACCAGGCTATCCTGTTGTAGTGGTTCAGTGACTCCCAGGCACAGAAATGCTGTGTCCAGAGCAGAGGTTAAACAGATGCCTACATAGGTGACCACAAGTGTGGCTGTCTTACACTTCCAATTAAAAACATCACATGCAAGGCAGTAAATCACATGATGAATCCGTTCTTGGCCAACAGCAGTTTGCCATCTGCAGCTGCTCCAGATGTGTTTGCTGTGATCTGGAGGACAAGGACAGCTGGGTGCTGATCTGTGAGGCTCAAAGTCACATCAGCAAAATATAAGCCAGGCAAAGGCATCAGATAGCTGAAAATTACTCCCCAGAGTTTACGGTGAGACCTCAAGGGTATTAAGAATCATAAAATCAATTATCAGTGTTTGCTCAGTGTGCTTTGCATGGCCTTTTTTAGGGTGTCTGGAGTGACTCTGACAGCCCTGCTTTCATATGTATGACCTGCACCAAGAGATGCAAACCTTTCTACTTGCCCACCTTCCCTTTCCCCTGACCTCTACACTTTAGATATGCTTTTCTTTTATACAGCTATGACTCTTAGAGTGAGTGAAGTACTAGCTCTTAGATCAGCCTTTCCAAGAAGTCACACTTCCTTGTAAGCAGCCAAATATTTTTGCAAACCTGCTACCTTGATTTCATTAGTCTCCTTGGCCCAACTTTCTCCTCTTGAGTTTTTGTTTCTAGCTTCATTTTTAACTTTCTGCTCTTTAACAAGTTCCTCTGTACTACGTATGCTGAAGTTACTAAAATGTTCAGGCAGTGAAGCCTGAACAGGAGGCCTTTTAGGAGTTGGGAGATGAAAATTGAATCTGCCTTTTTTACCTTACCCCACCCCTTGCTGTGCATATGCATTAATGCAGCCCAATTACCTGACTCCCCTGGATCTTCTCTGAAGCACTTCTGCCTCATTGAGTGCACAGGACACCCAGTGCTTGCATTCAGTGTTGTCCTTAGGTTTTCTGCTTTTGCCTGTTGTAGGATCTGCCTCTTAGCTGCACAGCAATAGTCATCACTATTGTATCAGGCTGCTTCACACATGGTAATGAATTTAATTTCACACCACCACTACTGGGAGACAGGTTATTTTTATCCTCTCTTTAAACTTGTGAGAATTGACATGCAGACCTTAAAACAGAAAAGTAGTGAAGGCTTTTGGCTGTCAAGCTGAAGATATCTAGGGCCTTGATTTTGGAATACTTGAACCCCTAGGGCTCTCTGCAGTGCATCTGCTCCTCAGCAACAGTAGTGGGTGCCTGGCAGGAGAGCTCCCAGGAGATCTCCTGTACCTCAGGGGGAAAAATAAATGACTCCCTATGGAAACATAGATTTGAGTGTTTCTGTTGGTACTCTGTAGGAACCAGAGGTAATACCTGCTCCCACATGTGCCCTCATAAGATGAGCATCTTCTATATTTCTGCAGCTCTGTGACTGCTATTTGTCCCTCAGTATCTGCAACAAATAGCAGTTCCCTGTAAACAGGAACTGCTGCTACTTCATTGTGCTAATTCAGTCTGGGATAGATGCATCTGGCTGGCTCAAAGAGCTGGAAGTCCTGTAGTGAAGTAATAGGATTATGTAATTAAACAGTATCGTAATTTGCTGCTCTTGTATCTGTATGTGAGGGCATCAGGGCTGCACTGAATCCTGGCACTCCTGATTTGAGTGCCTGACTCTGCAACAGCTTTGTGGGTATTGCTTCTGGCGAGGCTTCACAGACTGTTGGCAGAAAACACTTGTGGCCACAGCAGCATTTATGGACTTTGGTACACTCCCTATATACTTTGAAGGTACTTTGTCTTCTGCCCAGGATTTGACCAATTTGGCCTTGTGTCATGGTTTTGCCTCAACTGGCAACCGAGCACCATACAGCCACTTGCTCACTTGTCCTCTGCAGTAGGATGAGAGAGAGAACTGGGAGAGGGGCAGGGGAAAAGTAAAACTTGTGAGTTGAAATAAAGGCAGTTTAGTAGGAGACAAACAAGAAGGAAAAATCATAACAGTAACAACAGAACATACAAAACAAGTGATGCATAATACAGTTGCTCACCACTCAATGACTGATGCCCAACAAAATCCCCAAGCCATGGCCAGCTCCTCCTAGTTTATGCACTGAGCATGATGTCATATGGTATGGAATTTCCCTTTGGCTAGTTCAGCTCAACTGCCTGGTTATGCTCCTTCCCACCTCCTTGTGCACCTGGAAAGCATGGGAAAATGAAAAATCTTTGACTTAACTCTGTCCCAGAAGAAAGCAGGACATGTTTCAGTTGTTCCTACTTTCCCAGTCAGTCCCAACAGGTAGAACTTGACAGGTAGAGCTGTCAGCCACTGAACTCCCTCTTGTCTGGCATTCCTGCAGTGCACATTCAGTATGTGCATATGTCCTTGCTTTCTGAAGGGCATTCAGAAAGGTTGCTTGAGGATTGAGTGGGGTCCAGATCACTGCAGCAGTGTGGGAAATATTTCTTTGTCCTTTCTGTTTCTGCTTCTGTTAATACTAACGTTGGCTGCACTCTATCAGGGGTGATGGTGAGCAAGGCAAACACGGACTTCAATAAGGACTCAAATATGTTATCATTTTCCTTGTGGATAGGTGCTTGGGTTGACTCAGCAACACTGCTACAGAGCATGTTGGGGGGGGGGAGAGGGATGCAAGAGAAAAGAAAGGTGGCAATTCTTACTGGAAAATGTGCTTAGTTGTGTAGCTTGAATTCAGGGGATCTGAGAAATGCCCAGGAGAGAGGCTGATTAATTAGTGGTGAGGTCATTCTGTTAGCAATCCTGGGGCAGGCCAGCTGAAAGATTACCTGACAGATATAATCCCCACTAGATATGTAGGTATAACCACCATTACATCTACATCACCATGTAGGTAGAATCCTCAATAACACAATCTAGAGTCAACAATGGTTTTTTATGTTTAGCAGCTTTAAGCCAGCCATAGCAAAGCTGGAAATGCTGTCATTGTCAGGGCAGGGAAGGGGCATTTGCATTTTTGCTTTGCAGCTTCATAGAGGAGTGTGTGTCTGTGCCTCTCCAAGGGCAGTTAGATAGGCTCTTTGAGGTTATCTCTGTCCTGGAGAGGTTGCAGCTTCATCCACTTACCCTGCTGCACAGCAAAAGCTTTTCTGCAGTGTGCCACTCTCTGGATTCCTTGACATCAGAGGATCACAGGATATTAGGGGTTGGAAGGGACCTCTGGAGATCTCTGAGTCCAAAGCCTCTCCCAGAGCAGGACCATACAATCCAGTACAGGTCACACAGGAGTGCATTCAGACAGGCTCCAGAGGAGACTCCACAACCCCTCTGGGCAGCCTGTTCCAGTGCTCTGTGACCCTTAAAGAAGTTCTTCCTCATGTTGAGGTGGAACTTCCAGTGCTGTAGTTTACATCCATTACCCTTTGTCCTATCACAGGGCATGAGTGCGAAGAGGCTACCCTTTCCTTCTTGACACCCAGCCCTCACACATTTATTAGATATCCTCTCAGTCATCTCTCTCCAGACTATAAAGCCCCAGGTCTCTCAGCCTTTTCTCGTCTGAAGACTGCTTCACTGAAAGCTTTTTGTAGTTTTTAAATTTCACAAAGAAAACCCCCACCCCCAAAAATAGGCAGCCCCATATTTTCATCTTTAGGAGGGGTGAAGTTTTGCAAGTATCTTGCCTTGCTAGATGTGCAAGGAAGTGAGGCTGTGCTTTATTACCATGCCCTGCAGCAAGAGACTTGAATTTGGATGAATCTATGCAGGATGCCAAAACGGCCCTTTGCTAAAAGCCAGCAAAAGTTTCCCATCTTATCTGAGGACAAAATTTCCATCATTCCCTCCTAGGAATGCTGAAGTAACACACTTAGGATAACTTGTCTTCCTATAGTGCTATGCCAAGGACTTTTCTGCCTGGGGGCTGCTTTGGCTTCCTGGCAAAAGGTAGAGATAAGCAGGGGACTTCTGGGGCTATCAGGGTGAGGTAGTCTTGAACTTCCTCACCCCTACTCAACCTCTTCAGTGTCTTTTCCTTTGCTGACAGCTTCTGCTTTCCTCTCACCTGATCTTTTTTCTCCTCTATATATGCTGCTTTCAATTCTGTTATTGGCAGCTGTTATGTCTCAGATCCTCTTCAAACTTAAACTCTGATCTCTTCCAGCTCAGTAATTATTATATTGAATAAGACCAGCTCTAGTCCTGATCCGTGCATTATCTCCCGCTCCCTCAACACTTCTCACTTTGCCATGATGTCACATCTTACAGTAATGCAATAGCACAGTAATCCATGCAAAAATATCCCTACCAATCTGGCCAGAGTGGTTTTCTTTTCACATAAAGTACACAAATATATGAGGCATAGGGAAGAAGAGCTATGCTTGTGGTGCTAAACAGAAGGTGGAAAGAGAAGCAGCTGTAGCGGTGCTTTTCCTGCCGCAGCTCCTGGCACCTTGGGTGCCTCCAGATCTGCAGTCCACACAGCAAGGTCTGCTCTGCTGCTCCTAGCAAAACCTGTGAGCCTGCTCCCTCTGTGAGAGCTGATTCTAAGCCCCTGGAATTTAGCAAAGCTCACTCTTTTCTTTCTACCTTCCTAATTATAATCTCCACATCTACAAATTGTCAGGTTTTCATCAGTGTCTTGGGGCTTTGTGTGCGAAGAAATTTTCACTTATAAAAGAAACAAATGTCCAATTGAAAAACCTCTGGCTGGGAACCTTTTTGATTTACTCCAGAACATGCACCCCACTAAACACCACCTCCACAGCTTCGCTCCAGACAAGGGAAGCTATCTTGGGGTTGCATATCTAATGCCTAATGCTTCCCACTGATCACTTACCCTTTTGTATAAGAAATGTAACAAAGTAGCCTGATTAACTGGGATTGAAGGAATTAAGCCTGTGTTTGTGGAGATAACTATCAATAAGGTCTCTTTTAACACACTTGTTACTCTGGGCTTGCTTTGATTGGCATATCAGCAGCTACACACCATAAATTACTTTGATGGATTCCCTTGTGCATCTGAATTTAAAAGAGATGAGGCAGAGGGTTATTTTAGTTAATATTCCAGTGTGTGATTTGCCAGGTGCTGTGCAGCTTCTGTCTCAACTCATAACCTCTCTTATTTAACTTCTAAAGTCCTGTCCATGGAAATAACACTGCAGTTGTCCTTGAATCTGCATCTGGGCTTTCTGTAGCTCCCATATTGCTTGGCTGCAGAGTCCTCTCCACCTGGACCCTTTCTTAAGCAGTATATGCTCACAGTACCTTGAGGAGAGAGCAAGTACTGTGAGACTGAGGTAGTTTAATTACTGATGCAAACTCCTGGCAGGACCTAGTAGGTTTTCCCAAGTTACCATCTGAGGCTGCTGGGATGGATCCTGGAGACAATTAGGTAAAGAATTGTTTCTGGACGTATGTGGGTCCACAGCAGAAATTTTGGTGCTGCCCACTGCAGCCCATTAGCAGTGAAGTGAGAGACTGCCTTCCTTGGATTGGAAAGCACTTGAGGATGTCATTTACTCAGGCAGATTTCCCAGCTGACTGAGCATTCTTATTCCACTAATTACAAATCAAGAGGGTAGAGTGTGCAGTGGCTCCCACACAGGAGGAGCTCTCCTTCCTAACGGTGGGGCTGGGAAAAGCAGAATGGATCCTGCTAACTATTATGCTCTCCCCTCCTATAATTTGGAACACAGTGAAGCTTGCTCTGGTAAATCCTGCAAAGTTCCACACTCAGATGCTGCAGATGGTACCCTCTAAAATGTGGGACCCATGTCCAGCCCTGCAAGTGAAGTATATCAGCACTGATTGTAACTCAGATCCAGGATCCTGTCTCAGGCTGGCTGCTGTTTTAGAACCACGTGAATAGCCCAGGACCTGGGACTAGAGAGACTTAAAAAAGGAATGCACTAATCTGAATCTTTGGTAGGTGTTTGACCAAGCCATTGTAGGACTGTCTTCCTCTGACTGCTTTCAGCTGGTATGGGTGAGAGGAGACCTAGGAAAAGCTGCTGTTTCATATTTCCCAGAACTGAAGGCATGCTTGGGGATATGAGGCAGAGCAGAAGCTGCAATGCTTATCACAGTCCAACCAGCTTCAGGGCTTCCCTCTCTCTAGGACTGTTGTGTGTCATGAAGGTTGACCCATTATGAGTATTGCTGGTTTGGGAGCAGTTATGGCATCTCTTTTCTCATCTTGAATGTCATTTGATTCCCTGGGCCTGTGTTTTCCTATTTGGCTGAGGCTGACTGCATTTCCAGAGTCTCCATATCCCCTTGCCAGACAGCTGACAGCAGCAACAGAACATCTGCCTGTCTCTGTGCCCTGTGGCTCTTCCTCACGTGCATAGCTGCTTTGCTCTGCCTCGTGTCTCCCTATCCTCAAATGCACAACTCCTTGTCTCTGATATGTTTACACTAAGAAAACCTTCCTGAAGCAGATAAGCCCTGGGAGAGCATTGACTATTGGTGGTACATTTGTAGTCACAACTGCAGCTGGATTCTCCAAAGGACTGTGCCAGGAAGGAGTCACAGCTGCCTGCCCTAGAACTTGTAGCCTAATATCTCTCTGCCTCAGTGTTCTGGCAGGCAGATAGTGTAGTGGTTTCCAATGCACGTGTCTGAAGGCATTTCTGAGAGTGGGGGTGACCATCAATCCTAATGAAGTTAGGGACTGAAGGGACCCCTGGCACTAGCTGTGCAGATGGTGTATGCATGAGAAGCTGTGTGAGTGACAGGGAGACAGCCCTTGGGCTTTGAACTGCCCCCTTTTTTTTGTGCCTTACCACATGCCTAACACATGAAACATTTTTGAGCAGTACCTGCTCCTCTCATTAGCTGCTGAGCTTCTGGCCCAGCCTTAGCTTCCCACGTGGGTGCCTCCAGGAGCCAGCAGTTGGAGTGTCCAGTCTCTTGCATCCCCCACTCACCATAAATTCAAGAAGAGCTCTTATTACTTGAGCTTCTGCTGTTTTGTTTCAGCTAATTAGAGCTGATGAGATCCACTCAGTGTTAGGCAGTTACCTGTCCCTCAGCTTCCTGTGGTCCTTGTAAAGTTTACCAAACATGACAAGATATTAATTGTTTCAGGGACCATAGCACAATGTGGTGACATTTAGAGCTCTTAAAGTAGCAGGTTCAGGGTGAAGTCTTAAAAAAACTTCTGCTCTCCTGCTGAGAGGCTCTATCTACAACCATATTTCATGGCTACCTATTCTGCTTGATGGAGAGGATCCTAAAATTGCTGTTTTGATAAAAGCACAGTCAGTCTCCAGGTGTGGCAGGTTCCTGAGTGCACTAGAGTTGATACCTTGGGATTTATTCTCCTAATGGCCTTTGTCCCTGAAGCTCAGGAAAATCTTTGTGCCAGCAGACTCATTGATGCTTGGTACAGCTGTAAGCTAAGTTCAGTTTATTAAGCTAGGGTCTCCTTTAAGCTGACAAAGCCAAGAAAGGTATTTGGAGGGGAAGAAAGATCTGGAATACTCTATGTAACATGAACACAGGGCATTTTCCAAACACTTCAGCTAGTGGTGTCAACTCCTGCAATTTTTACTGTGAGCCTCCTCATATTTGGCCCCATTTCAAGTTCCAGATTTTTTTGTGTCCTTTGGGAATAACAAATGAGTTTACAGCTTTGTGGGTGCAGAGGCAAACTCAGAAGGACCCTGGATCAGAAAAGCAAACAAGTAGGACTCTTGAAGACAGCCTTCCTAAACACTTCATTTGGATGAGTGTCAGGTACCTAAATTGGTTAAGCATATTTGGACTTGACAAGCATGCGCAGTGTTTGAAATAGAAATGCTGAGGCATCTAAACCCTTATGACTCCACAGGGGTATTTTTGAACTAATGCTGCTATTGTAACTGCAGAAGAGAGAAGAAAGAGTATGTGAGCAGGTCTTTCTCTCCAGGTTTATTTTTGCTCTTGCCAAGGGACTGCAGGACAAATACAGTCTCTTTCAGGCCCATTAGCTTTTATGAATTTGTTCCACTGCCAGCACAGAGGTTTTTAAATTCAAGATATCTATCCCTGCTAAAAGAGCTCTGGTACTTCTTCATGCAGTTGAACTTGGCTTCTGGAGATTTGGATGGACATGTTTTGTCATAAAAAGCTCCAACTCTTTGTTTTACCAGGGCCTGCTTAGGCACAGAGTTCTGCGGTGTCCTACAAGAAAGGTTTTTAGCTCTCTGAGTTGTTGCATGGACATACATGCTGAGCATCTGTAAAATGAAGCTGTATAGCTATCCCAGTGCCCACTCCTGGATTTCCTTCAGCACATCTAAGGTAAGGACAAGGTCCCAGGTATACTGGGGCCCTTATGTAAAGCAGCAAGGATTATGTGGTTCTGTAGGAACACCAAGTTGTGCCTCAAGCATCCCTTGGGATTATGTATATAGATGAGGACGTCTCAGAGAATGTGGAAAGCTGAGGAAAAATTATCTTTTTCCACTAGTGCACATGAGACCTGTTTTGTCATGACTTGTGTGACCTCAAGTGAGTCACGAAATGACTTTGTCTTAGCCTATCACCTCCACCTGCCCACCAGTACAGCCCTGCAATGCCCCGACAGCTTCTAAACATGATCCTTCCTTTCTTGATTACTTTGCCAGGCTTCTGTAGACTAAACTTGTGGTGTTGGTAGCCTGTCTCACATCTGTGTTGTCAAAATTCAGCCCAAATATTATCAGGTGCTTGACATGCATGAGGGAAGTGACAAACTGCCTAGGGTGGGATACAAAGAGAAAGCACTCTCCATCTTGTATGTATAAAGGTGGAGAGTTTCAGAAACAAGAACGAGTGTTTGAAAGGGTGAAAACATGAACATGTCCTGCAGCCCCTTCTCAGTGCCACAGGGAGAATGTGTGTGGGACAGTCTACCCTTGTGGGGATCAGCAGATTCTTACCAGTCACCTACTTCAACTCACCAGCACGTGTGTGGTAACAGCCCACAGGTTTATTGGTAAGGTGGTGCCCAAAGGACAATTCTGAGGAGAGGACACATCGAAGGGGAGTCTTTGAACTCTGCTAGGGGAAAGGTTGCTCCCGAGCTGTTTCTGGATACCAAGGACAGCGCCACGTTTTAGACGTTTCTTTGCTCCCTTGTGGCAGGCTTTGAGGGATTTGCCATGGACAAGCAAATAGGGGGTTGCCTTACCACGGGGGAAGGAGGTGATTCCTTTCTGTCTTAGCCCAGTGATGGGGGTCCATCCCAGGACTCTGCTCCCTGCCCCACGGAGGAAGAACATTAGCTTGCAAACTGGGAAACCCACCAGCTTTTTGATGCTGTATCTTTGGATGACTATTAGACTTTGATGGATGCAAACGTGGTGGCACGGAGGGCAAACAGCAGCTGTGTCATGTCAGCTGCCTGCATGGGGTGGCTCCAGTAGGGAGGCTGGGAGTGCAGCAGCAAGGCTCCCAGCAGCATGCAGGATGAGTGGTGACCCCCATCTCCAACCCAGTCTGCAGGCTCGTGGCTGATTTATGGCCGAGGCGAGGTAGGGGTCTCTCAGAGTTAAGCTGGAGGCGAGTTGCCATGGAGATGGGCTAATAAAGCACCAGGCAGCAGAGACTCTGATGCTGCTACATTTGCAAGGAGCGGATGGGTGAGGAGAAAGAGCAGCTGGCCCCTTGGGGACAGACAGTGAAAACAAGGTAGGACCAGGAGAGCTGGGCAGGAGGCCAAGGTCACCTCACAAAGGACTAGTGCAAATAATTCAACTGTGCTCAGGGTTAGCTTATGTGTGGGGAAAACAGGACGTGCTCCGTGCCAAAGCAGGTGTCTGTATGCAAGTGGTCAGGACCTTTCTCTCTGCAGTACCCTCCCTGTGCTGATGAGCCTTCAGCCTTGGAGGAGGCTTGTGCTGCCTAACGTCCCTGGAGAGCCATGAGTTACCAGGTCATGTCTTCCTCAGCATGCTGCCCTTCTGCCTTTCAGCACTGGGGAAGATCATCTGTTCCCTGGCTCAGCCCTCCATTCCAACCATTGCAACATAACTGCAACCAGCTCCCTTGAAGGCTGAGAGTCTTGGGTGGGATGAACACAGATGGCATGGACTTGCCACCAAAGAGGTGGATGTACTGGAGCTGTGTTGCACATCCATAAGCTCTTGCTCCATCATGCATCTTCAGAATGGATCCTCCTGCTTTGCTATAGTAGAGATTAAATCTGCAATCTCATTCAGTTCAAGGGCACTGTAGCATGGACCTACATCTAAACCTAGTTTTATCCTGGAGCAAGATGATGGGAGGGAAAGGCTTAGCTAATCATTAGCAAGCTATTCCCAGGCTTCTGTACTTCCATTTGGAGAGACCATTCTTCAGTAATCTGCTCACAACCACATTTTAACCTTCATCTTTGTAAGAAGGGTTTTGCCTCAAAGCCAATTAGCTCCTGGAGTGTGCTAGAGTTCACGTAGGTGTTCCAGCAGGTGAAGGAGAGCAGGGTGGGGGAGAGGTTATATATTTTAAGAAGGAAACAAAAAGCATTATGATGGAGTGATGCATTAACAGATAACTGTTTACAGGTTTCACAACATGTTTTTATGCTTTCTAAACTGATGGATGTATCTGCAGAGACTGATGCTCTTATTGAAGGGTTACCTTTCTTTCCTAACAGAGCAGAGATCAACACAACTCCAGGTAGCTAATGGCAGCTACTGACAACACTACTCCTACCCACCAAAAAAAGAAAACCCAAAATGTTGCTAAAAATGGATTCCTTGAGCTAGCCAATGCTTTCTTCCCTGACCAAAGCCTCTCCCTCCTGCCCCTGACATCATCCTCTGTTGTTCAAAGCCATCCTGTGCTACCGCTGAATAGCCCTTGTGTCTTTAATTCTTGTCATTGTGCACTACCCAGATGGTAGAAGTTCTCCTCTCCCTTATGGGTCAGTTAGCTTTCAGCACTGGCTGGGATGAAGGAGGACTTCCACTGCTTCTGTCACTAACAGGGTCTCCCTGGTGGGGTGAGCCAGCCAGTCCTAATTATTTCAGCCAAACCATAAAGAGTACAGATCGTGCAAAGCTTTGGAATCTGTCTGGTGGAGACTCTATAATCCAGGAGGGATTTGACTGGTGGAGATTTTGATTATTGCTATTTGGCAGCTAGAAGCTGACTTTGCTGTGCTGCACAGGTGCCTGCTCTGCCAAGGATTTGCATGAGCTGGTATGTTCTGGATCAGCACATCTGGAGAGATGGGAAAGGCTACAATGTGCATGTTCACTGACCTCCTCATTTGGACTGTTTTTTGGGTACTGTATCTCTTATTCTGCTCTTAGCAACTCACCATTCACATGGCTACACCCTTGTAATTCCCATCCTTGACTTTTCTTTCCTCCCTGACCCAAATTATGGCCACTTCCCCCATCTTTGTAAGGAGAACTTGGCCTGTGGAGTTGCTACAAGAGGAAGGATTAAATCTGGTTTTTAGATTATCAGATAAACTTTTCCCAAAAAAGGGCCTTGTGCTCACAACTATTTCAATCTGCAGGCAGCGTCAGAGGAGACCTTTGAGCACAGAAGGCAGTCTTTGCAGCAATCATCTGAGTGGAGTGCAGTATATTGGTCCTGGGGAAGTTTGTATGTCTGTTTCTCATGGATAAACAGGCCTCAAGAGAAGCATGGTTTCCATTGCCTGTGACTATTGTTAGTGCTACCTAAGGCTGTACATCTTGGAATGTTCTTCAATATGAACCATTTAAAATCCTGAGTCATTTCTGCCTCCATATATGCTTGTCTCTGATTCTGTTTCATGGCTGTTCTCATATCCAAGGCAGTTCATGCCAGCAGCTGAGTCAGTTTGGAAAGAAGGAAGAACAAACATTAAGGCATTTTCTTCTCTCAGCTTCTAGGTAACCAATGTTGTTGAGTTAGCCAGGTCCTGTGTCTGGTCTCACCCCTGGCCGTGATAACCCTGGTGATACTTTCCAAAGGAATGCTACCTTCTAGTGGGAAGATGGCAGAGTAGGTCTTTGTGGCTTTTAGCCAAGTGGATGGCTGTGCTTTGGGACTCCCTCTGAGCTCTTCCCTGTTCCCTTGCCAACACTGTTGCATTCACATGAATATAAATCAGAAATGGAGGATGTGCTTTGGAGGAAACTTAGATGTAAGCAGAAACTTAATGTACATAAGTATGGCCAACCTGTGTTGCTCACAGGGATCTTCCTTAGCTGACCATGCTTTCAGTAGAGGTTGGACTAAATGATCTCCTGAAATCTCTTCCAGTGTGAATTTTCCTATGACCCCACATTTTGCCCTAGATGTTGAGGTCAGCAAGAAACCTTTTCTACTGGCATGCACACACAGCTGTCTTCTTGAATCATGCTTTAGATTGTGGAAGAAGGAGTTCAGTGCAGAAATAGACTTTTTAATATGAGAACAACCCCACACATGTACTGGTTGCTATCATTCATGTATGGGCAGTCTGAAGACAATTACAACGTTAGCTGTCTGCACAAGATCTCAAAAGTTAAAGTCCTTGCAGCTCAAGCAAAATACCTTTTAGAATTCAGAAAATAATAACTTGAAAGCCTGGTTGTCAATGTTCCAAATTTGTTTGATGCTTCAAAATCATCCAGTCTCCGTTGTTTGGTTGTGGTGTTGAGGGCTGAAGACAGTTACCTTAATTACATACTATCTGTGGTAGACAAAAAGTTCCTGTAAGAAGACCAAGTGTTGCAATAACAATAAGGGCCTTTCCTTCTCTGGTCTAAGACATGTTGGATGAAGCTCAGTTATTTCTCAAGAAGCTTGTCTTCAGATCTTGTGAGGCCCATCAGGTCTTGCCTATGGCTTCCATCCAGCAGAGGAAAGCAGAACTCTACTGGCATTTGAACTGCTTCTAAAGTCCACGCTTAGATCATAGCAAGCTGGAATTTTGCTTTGAAAGAGAGCCTACCTTCTACTGTCCAGAAACAAATCATGATGAATGCTTCTGTCTCACTAAAGTCAGGATGGTTGTGGTCCGTAGGAATAAGGCAGAATAGTGACTGCCCCATAGCTTCTCCTGGAATCAAGAACTGGGTTATTTTCTGATACCAAAATGCAGAGAGGTGGCAGTTAAACTGGATTTAATAACACATGCCTTGAGGGCCTTTGCCCTGGAGAACGTTTGTATGTGTTAAGTATTCCAAGCCAAGAATGTTTTAGAGGAATTTTGAGGTGATCAGTTGTGCATAACACCACAGTATAGCTGTGACTCTCTGTCCCTGCACCCTCAGTAACGGAGGTATGGCTTTGTACCTTGGAGTCACAGCTGCGGCTGAGCCTTGCGGTGCGTATGTAACAAGGAGAGCTCTGCAGGGACAATATATTTTGAGTGTGACTTACTGTCAGCTTTTTCTTTCCCAGCTTCACTGTGGTGTGGCTCTGCAAAGCCACCAAAGCCCAGGCAGCTCTGTCCAGCACATCTCACATCGCCCTTCCTCTGGGACTCCCGCACTGCCACGCTGAACCTGCCCTTGCTTTCACTGCCTACTCCTTGCTGCGTTTTAACCTCTCTTCCTCATCCCTCTTTCTCCGCGGTTGTTTCTGTCTGAGTGCCGTTGTATTGGGATAGAAACCGCGGCAGTTCCAAATTGTGGGCCAAAGTTGCCTGCCCCACCGGCAGCCCGCCTTTCGGCCAGGCCTTGCAACGAGGAGGCGGGTTGGCAGGAGCTGGGGCGCAGCATTGCCCTGAGAGTGCTGCCCACCTCCCTGCAGAGCACCAGCGCCTCGGGGAGCTCCCCGCTTCAACAGGTAGACGTTGGGAGCAGGCAGCCGACTCTGCTCACCCTCCTGCGCCGAAGGGTTGGTGGGGGCTGCCGCCGTGCTGCCAGGCCGGGCTTTGACGGAGGGCCTCGGGGCATCTCTTGCGCTGGTGGCCCCAACCCGGCACCCATCGCCGCCGCCCGTGCTGCGGGGAGGACCGCTCCGCGCAAAGCGGGTGGGTAAACCCTCCTCCGGGGCGCGGGCTGGAGGAGGAGGAAGGAGGGAGGATGCTGCTTTCCTCCCTCCCTTTCTCCCTCCCTCTCTCTCCCTCGCCGCGGCCGGAGGAGCGCGCAAGCGGCAGCTGGCAGCCCCGGTGCGGCGGGCTCGCGGGTGCGGAGCGCTGCGGAGCGGGCTCCGGCCGGGCCCCGCTGGGGCAGCGGGCGCGACGGTGAGTGCGGGAGGGGCGCGGCGGCGGTTTCTGTCCCGGCTCCCCGGGTCTCCCCTCTCCGCTTCGCGAATCCTCGGCGGCCCCACCGAAAGGGGAACAAACCACCCTACCGGGGCTTAGGGGTGCGGGGGGCAGTGCGGGACTCCCGGCCGGGCACGGGACTCCCCGGTGCTGCGCCGGCTATTGTCTGCGAGCTGGTGAACAATGGGGGAAGCAGTGGCTCCGCGGGAGAAGGGGGCTCTGCCCTGCTCGCATCCCCATCACAGGAAGCTCGGGATGCCGTCCCCGGGATCGGAACACCTCCACTCCCGCAGCAACTCCGGAGCAGAGTGGCTGCCCGAGCCACGCCAGGGGCTTCCCCACTGGGGACCCCCGGGGCAGCAGCCCTCCTGACTGGTGCTGCCGGCTGGAGAACAGAGAGCTCCTGTAAGTGGCTTCCGTGGAAAAATGTCTGGATGAGGACAATACTGAGCCACAGCGAGGCGGTGAATGCACGGGAAGGGCTGAGCGAGGAGAACAGTGTAGTAAAGCAAAGTCAAATTTCCCCCTGACTCCTGCAGCCAGGCCTAATGGACACTGATGCTGTGTAGGGGTGGGGAGCAAAGGGGCGAGAGAAAGTTTTGGAGGCTGCAGTCATCTGAGGCTGGTATGGAAGGAAAGAGAAATGAGCTTCAGATGTTTCCTCCTTCCCCCGAGTTACTAGAACTGAGATATGGATCGTTAAAAAGGAGTAGCATAATGCAATGAAACACCCACTGCAACACTTACCCATTGTTCCTCGCTTTGCCTTGTGCTAGAACGATTCTCATCTAGACAAGTATAATTGAACAAATAGTTCATTTCCCTGGCCAATTACATCTGTAGCCTCTCCCGTGAATCTGCTGCTGACTGGCTGCAAACATAGCAGCATCTTCAGGCAGCAACAGAGAACTGGGACCTTCTGGTGAGTCTCTCGCTGTGTGGGCTAGCTGGCAAGAGCAGCTCTGAGCAGCTGCTCACCTGAGTTGTTCTGACAGTAGCAGCACAGCAGGTTTGCTCCCTCACTTCTTGGTCCTTTTAGTTTCCTTGTGGGGAGTGTGAAGAAGAAGAATAACAGGTGGTGAAACAGGTCCAAGCTACAACTAGAAGATGCTACGTGTGGTTCAGGCAAGTCTTCTCCTTTCTGTAGTCCATCTCTTAACTTTCTCTTCACCCTGGAGGATAAAGGATTTCAGGCTGTTTTGAGGTGGTGATGTTTTGGTGGGGTTTACCATCCTGCCTTTCAGCCTGTACCTGTGGTGGCTGGATGCCCTGCAGCATGGATGCACACACACTCAGAGACAGGAGCATGCGAGCCCAGCACTCCTGCCCTTTTCTGACAGAGCTCTAAGCAGCTGGAGGGGTTGCAGCTGCATCTGGGGCTCTTGGCACATGCCTGGCTGGAGGCTGCGTCTTTATTCCCTGGAATTTCCTCCTGGTTTGCATCGTGCAGCAGAGCTCAGCACATGAGTATGCACAGATGCATTGTCTACACCGCCGCGAGACGCACTCAGCACTGCCAGGCTGCTGCTTTTCCTCTTCTGGAGCTTCTTATCACAAGTCTGCATCATGCAGCTTTCCTCCTTCTGTTTCTCTTTTCCTCTTTCTTCTCTGTAGACTGCCACCTGTCCCGCTTCACTGTCAGCTTTCCCTTCATCTTTTTCTGATTAATTGATTCTTGCACCTCAGTTTCTGTTTTTCTTAAGTAGACCACGTCCTCTTCAGCCCACTCCTCTCAACACTGGAGAAGCAGCCCAGCCCCTGATCTCAGCAGGAGTATTCCTGCCAACTGTTTACAAAAAGTAGCACAATACCCAGGCTGAACGCTGACATAATTGCATACCTAGCCAGAGAGTGTAGTAAATAATCCTGCCTTTCAAGCTTTCACCCAGTGGTGAGTCTTTTGCCATTTCCTTTGCCTGTAGGCTACATATTTTATACTTGGCTTGCGTTTACTTATATTCTGGAAACACTAAGTCAGCACAGTCACTGCACAGATACATGGTATCAAAGTGGATGCATGATGATACCTTGTACCACAGACACTGTGTCTGAATGTGCACCATACAGCTTAGACAGTTATGCTTGGCAAGTGTGAGGGCTGTCAGGGAAGGAATAATTGCTGAGGTGTGGATATTGTTCCATCGGTGGAGGAAAGATGGCTGTGGGGTGAAGGTCAAGAGTGCTAGCAAAAAGCACAGGGCTTGGCTGGCTGTGTTTTTGCATTGGTGAGGGTGCTGGTTTTCCAAGGCTTTATGCTGATGTGATTGCAGGCTGTGTGTATTGTGGAGTTGTATTTCCAGTTGTGCTTGCGAGCTTGAGTCTGTCTGCAGTTGCTTTGGTTGTGAGTCAGTCTGTCTGCAGTTGCAGTAGCTGTGAATCAGTGTCTGCCTGTAATTACGTGGGTGAATCAGTGTTGGCTTTTTACACTTTACCTGGCAAATGGTTTCCTGTAGCAGTTGTGGACATGAATCACTCTACAGGGCCTCTGGATAGGTTTCTGAGTAGAGAGGTGCAATGCTGGGATAAACTTCATTTTGATGGGGAAAAATTGTTAAGCATTTTCTCATTTTGCAAAATTAAAGCTGGGCTTGGAGTTGGTCACAGAGCTTGTTTCTGTGGTACTGGCTTTCTACAGAAGAGATCCACTTTAAGGCTTGCTCCCAAGATTTCCATGTTGTTCTGAACCTTTAATTTCTTTGCCTTTTGCTTCTGATTCTGAGTGTCCTCTTCTGGCACCTCTTGCAGAGCTGCAGACGATGCATTCGGTAACCATCACGTGTTCCTTGTACCTTATGCGCGTAGCAGATTCATACGAAGGTTGTTTATGGCTTGTGCAGTCTGTGCGTGTGAGAATGAGCCCATGTGCCTCTCTGGTAGGTAAGCATAAATATTTTCCTGCTTGTGAGTTGGAGACTATGTGGTTCTGCTGTGTGCCTCTTGCTGTGAGCTAGTGCTGTTTCTCGAAGTAGATGGTAAACAGCAAGTTTGATTCTGGTAGGCAGAGGTACTGCTGCCTGTTTCTTGTTCTCCAGTACGTATAAAACAGATGTAGTAACTTCTGGCCTTCAGCAGCATCTGTACAGCACAAAGCAGTGCTAAACTGAAATGCTAGTCAGAGAAATGTGGGCTATCTCAGAAGTAGAGCACTCCCCTTGGTCCAGGCTGGCAAACTGAGCTTTTCCTTGTGCTGGCTGGGGCAGGTGGAGCGCAGCACTGGTAGGGCTGTACTGCTCCCAGTATATGTTGGCTTGGATGTCTCTGCCTGAGTTGTGCTGCATATGCCTGCATCTGAGCTCATTTCAGAACAAAGGGATGTAAACAGCCAGCAGGATAATGGTTTTGTGAAATGCTACCATGTCTTACTCCATCATTTATGGGCTTCCAGATGAACCATATTGGCTCATTACTGTCCCTACCCTCAAATTAAAAGATTTTTTTTTTCCCAAAGGACCCTCCTTTTTAGCTAAAGTGATTGAGAACTACAGCAAAATCTCTCCAACAGGGATACAGGGCAGCATGTGCATCACCTGCATTTATTGCTACTGCTCCACTGAGTGCTTGCTGGCTTCCCATCTCTGCAGAGACAGCTTAGAGTTTTACCTGAAGAAGCACAGGCTGATGTGCTCACAGAGGATCAGGGGCAGTTGGGCAGAGCACAACCTGTGTATTTTTCAAGGCACTGGATGACCTATCCTGCTGTCTGGGACCTGTTTTGCAGAGGCTCCAGTGCAAAGAGGAAGAGCTTTAAGGAGCTTCTACTGTGCAAATGCACCTGATTTGGGGAGTAAATATGCAAGTGTTGTGGTGTCACCTATAGTGCTGTGTTTGGTTGTGCTACTGTGCAGGTAGGTGGATGTACTTGGCAGCCACCAGGTCAAGATCACCCTCTTCTGCCTTCATGACAGTGCTTGTATCTGTACTTTTGATCTGAGGCTGCCTCTGTTTCCCAGCTGGCTTCCCAGCAGCAGCTTCTCATTGCACACCCTCCCTGAAATACCTGATTTAGCAAAGATGTGGAGCAGCCTGCCAGTCCTGGGTTCTGGAGGCTGAGTGGGAGCTGTAAGTGCTCAGCACTCCTTCAGCTGATGTCATTGGTGTAGATGCATGGCATGTGGGCATGCTGACCTGATGACACTGCAGGTACACAGCATCTCTGGGTGCAGTGATAGGGCAAATATGTATTTTGGGCTGCTTTATGGATGCCATCTGCATGATGAGACTACAGTGAAGTAAATCAAATTGTTCCCTTGGCTGTGCATGTTCCAAGGAAGCAGCAATTTGGGAGAGATACTGATGTGACTCTCAGAAATGTACCCAAGTGGGTTTATGGGCCTCTTCTGCCTTCATTCTCTCTCTGGTACTTGCAATCCCCCTTCTCTAGGCTGTTATCACAGATACTTCTTTTGCAAGCTTACCTTTCAGTCGCCGCCTCCAGAGCTCTATCTGTCTTTCTCTTGTCAGCAGTAAGCCTGTACTAATCACTCTTTCCTAGGAAGACATTTCAGAATATTTAGTGGTTTCTCGAATAAAGACTTCTGAAAAGATCAGGCTCAGTATGCCAAGTCAGGAGATACCCAATGTTAACGTAGTTACTAGGGTACTTTTCTGCTCTGGAAGGTACCAGCACTTTTTTTGTTCCCAAACCCACCTCAGTAGGAGCAGAGGCTGGGAGGGATGTTACTGTCTTAGGGGGAAGGAAGCTTTGCCAATTGCTCATTCCAAAAAGACACACAAACAGGAAGGTTGTGTTTCTCAGGAGTGTGTTGTGCTGTGATGTTCTAGAGGCTGGACAGACTACCTGTGTTGAAGAGGAGTGGGTATGTTTATGATGGCATTAGGTATGTCATTACAAGGAGACCTGCCAAAATCCAGAGTGCACAGAATTGAAAACTTCAAGTAATGCTGGATTCCAGCTGCAAAGTGTTAGTAGGGCTCCTTAGAAAATTTGCATTTGATTCAGCTGTGGAAGTTACCAGCAACTGCGCAGTTTGTGATGAATGCATGGTGCTAACTGTGCCATTAAGAAACGAGCAATGGACAGATGGAGGAAGGAAGTGCAGAGCTGCTGTGTGCACTATCCTCCATCTTGCACAGGCATAGACAAGAGCCAGAAGCTATAAGGTTATGCTCCTTAACCTTTGTGAAAGAAGGATCAGTCTAAGGAGTTGTACCACTCGTTTCTCAGCTTAGAAATCTTTGCTTTCTACTTTTTTCTTCATGGGTACTATGCAGTTTCCTATCACAGAGACCTACTAAGAGATATTTTTTTTCCCCTCTTCTTTGAGACTATTACCATCCAATTAACATTCCTAAAGCCTCACTCATTACAAGTAGTTAAATTCATGTTGCCTGCATCCTCCCTCCCCTTCCCAGAGCGTCAGAGATCCCTGTAGGTATTCAGATCAAGACGCTGACTGTTTCAGAGCATTTCTGAGTGGGAAGTGACAGCTAAATAGCATTTTGTTTAAGCACCTTCTGTAAGGACAGCACCAGTTCAGATTGGAGGAGTGCAGTGTCACTTTTCCTGAGGCACACTCGTGGGTGTTTCCATTCCTTTCCTTTGCTCAGATGGTTCTGTGCGCTGAGGGATCCTTTCCCGGCAGCTGTGCCGTAAGCAGTAACTGCTATGGGGCAGGCAGAACTCTGCAGTGATGACTCTTCAGTGCTACAATCCGAGGAGCTCAGTTAATGGGCTATTGAAACCAGGGCTGGCTTTAATGACCTTCCAGACCAGAAAACTGTTACTAGAGAATCTGTGTGGCCAGCCGCTGTTGGGTGTATAAAACACTTGCACCAGTTGAGATTTTGCATGTCCCTGTTGTTGATGCCTGGGGTGGACTAGCAAGAGCTCCAAGAAAGGGGAGAGTTGATGATGAGACCTGTTGTGCCACGGGGACCACACGAGGTTCTGACTGTGGGAAGCTTTCGAAGATTGCTTAAACTGTACAAAGGTGAAGCCTCCTCTGCAAAAGCCTCCTTACATCCTCCAGAGATGTGTTTCCTGCCTAGCAATAGGGCGATGAGCATCAGTGCTCTCAGGGAGTTGTTTCTTCCCCCAGCACTGCCTGCCCAGCCTTGGCTCAATGGCACAAGGCTACAGCAGTTCATCATCCTGTGTTAATCAGGAATGTCAACCACAGCTCTCAGGACTCTGTCTGCTTCTCAGTTCATCTCTAAGTGTAAAGGAACCAAAGAACAAGGGAAATGCCACCCAGAATCTCCTACCCAGCTCTCCAGCAAAAACACAGAATGAGAAGCAAAGAAAAATGGTAGAAAACCTCACCAAGCTATTGTCTGTGCTGCGTTGTTCTTTCTGAGTCCATAAGAACAGCCACAGCAAACCAGCCATCCATATACTCTCGTGCTTCATTTTGGGGTCATTCCATGTGCTAGCAAACTGGGCCATGGCAGGCAAAGTAATTATTTGGGCAATAGTGAAAGGAGATTTTTCTCCCAAGGCAGGTGTATCGAACTGGTTCTGATGCTTAAAATGAGACTTCAGCACATATTTAACTTTATTCAAGCAGCTCTATTGTCTTTGGGTAGCATCTTCCTCAGCAGAACTATCCAAAGTAGAAAATTAGTCCTTTGTCTCCATATAATATTGAAGGAAAACTTTATCAAGAAAGCTTGGTGGAAATGCAGTTGTTTAGAGCTTCTTGGCACAGAGAAGCATGTCGTATACACGCCTACAGGAAAGCTGTAAGTGCTTCTGGCTTTTGTCACTGTTCCCCACCCTATGTCTTTCTGAATTACCTTGCTGTCCCATTTTTCTGCTCCTTTTTTCTTTAGCTGCTCTGTCTCACCTTTGGTGCATAATTTCCCCAGCCCACGACCTCACCAAATTCCATAAAGATTGCCCAAAATTTACTAGAGGTGTCAGAACAGCTCCTGCAGAGCCAGAAGGCATCTGCTGCAAAACCAGAAGCTCCTCATTTTTTTTGTGGATGTGTCTGGTCAAAACCTGCTAGCAGTGCAAATTCTGTCAAACAAACCATTTATTGAAATGGGCAGTTGAAGGTATTGATTTCAATGAAATTTTTCAGTGGTGGTGTGGAAGAGGAAAGCCAGCAATATTTTTCTTGCTTTTGGCTAGTGTTTGAAATTGCCTTAGGGGGAGAAAAAAAAAAAATCAATTAAATACTATTGTATAATCTGCAAGTTTAAGTGAAATGAAAGGGAAAAGTTGAAAGGAAATCTGTGGAGGAGCTGCTAATTGAAGGAGTGTTGAATTTGCCTTGTAAGAAACATCAACATTTTAGCTGTCTTTGTTGTGATTTGGAATGAGTCTCCTCTAACTGTTGGAATTTCCCACAGAACAGATGTTCAGCCTCTTAGTTTGTGCTTCATCAACAAATACATGAATTTCCAAGACTGTGTCCCTTCTCAGCTGGAGGGTGTCAGGAGCCAGAAGAGCCATCCTGATCCAGGGCCTGTCTCACCAGAGGTGTAGGTGTGCCCACGCCAGCCTCCGGTAAGCGTGTGCTTGTTTGGTGTGAAGGCTGTGCCTCCCTAGCTACCAACCTTGATTAAATAAGGCCCAAGCACACCAACAAATGCTCACATGCACAAAAAGAATCCGTGTGCTGATATTTGCAAGGATTCTAAGTGACTGATGAAGATAAAGGTAACATGTCTGAGGTATGTAAGGCACTGCTAGTGCTCAACAGTTCTGTTTTTTCAGGGTGTGTGTGCCTGCCATTGGTGAACAGCTTGCCAGAGCAAGAACTAAAGAGGGTGGATAAGGACTGGTAGTAGTGTCTGGTTCTCAACCTTCTGCCTGCTTGGCAGCTTGTGTCCTCTTAGAGCTGTACTGAGCTAAAAAGCACAGATTAGGCACAGCACGTAGGAAGACTGTAGGGCTGAATTGTTGTGGGACAATCAAGAATAGCTGAATGCAGAAGTGTGGTGTAACACACAACCCAGACTGGCCTCGTGTCCCTTCTCTTCCAGGCGTCTCGTTGCTGCACATACACAATATACATGATCTCCAGGTACTTTCATCCCTCTCACCTGAGCTCCCTGCTCTCTCTGCGTGAGATTTCTGTTTGGGGGTTCTCATCTTCCAGCTCTGGATGCAGAAACCCTTTGGTGGCAGTTGCATAGCTCACCTGCCCCTCCATCAGCTGAGAAATGCTATTCAGGTGGTAGGATTTGGCTTTCAACCCAGCATCTCCTTCAGTGCTGGAAGGAGATTCTTGAGGCTCTGTAGTGTTGGTGCCTATTGAGCGGAGAAATATGGAGGCCAGATTTGGCTGGCAACAACATCTTGCCCTGGTTTCTGCAGAGTGGGTGTGGGGAGGGGTGTCTGTGGCTTTGGGGTGCTCACACAGGCTGGCTATGCCTAGCTGCTGTGTTGCTGAGCTTTTGCTGGGCTAAAATTCTGTGTGTGCCAGACGTGAGGTGTTGTGCTGGGGAGACGTCACGGCAAGCTGTATTTATACAGGCTGTTGCTTGGCAGTGCTGTTCCAAGGTGCATCAACATAATGAGATACATAAAAGGGAAAGGCAGTTAAAAGTGTAATAACATCACAATAAAAGTGAAAGTGAGCATTAATGAAAAATCTGAGCACGCTAAGTGCAGTACAGTTGAACACTCCCACTACCTTGGATCTCAATACCCAAACTTAATAATAATTTCTGTCAGTGCCATTACTAGAATTAAATGAGGACCTAACTGTCCAGAAAAAGAGGTTTGGGAAAAATGGATCTTGAGACTTTGGAAGTGGTTCTGCTGTGTGAATGTTCCCAAGGCAGCATAGGTAGCAGGGGAGCTGGCAACCTCTGCAAGGGGAGGGCAGTGACTGAGAGTACAGGTGGGGAGAAGGAAGCAATAATAGGTGGAAGAAGCAGCAGTGTGGTCATCTTGTGTACTTTATGCAAGTTGCTCAAGCACTTGGGGAGCTATGGGATGTGCAGTGAAGATGCTGTGACTTCCCCACCACCGGCAGTGCTGCAGGCAATGTTGCTGCCTTTAGTTCCTGAGGGTGTCTCTAGGACTTCAAATATGGAACCCAGAAATACTGACTGCTGGCTAACGTGGATGAACTGCTGCACTAAGCTTTCCTCCTAGTAAATAAAATCTCTTTTCTCTTCTCTCCTCCTTTTGTCCACCCTGGCAGGTTCTGGAGGCTTGTTTGCCAGTCGCCACGTGCTGACGCCATGGCGCTAAGGCTCCCAGGAACGAGGTCGCTCACTCTCATTAGCCTAGTCCTGGTTTTGGCTCTCCCTGCTGATGCTGGGTAAGGTGGTGAGTGCTGAGGCTGTTGACTAAGGCTTCAGTCCTCTTGCTGTGCTTAAATATCCTGGGGTCAGCACCTCGTGTGAAGTGGTCCAGGGTAAAGCCCTAAAAAGCTCTGCTGCGTTTGATCCTTTCCTCATCCCCATTCCCATACCTTTCACTTGGGGAGTGTTCAGTCCCCCTTGGCTGGGCTGACTGATTGCATTAGCATTATTGGAGATGCTCTCACTAAGGACAGTTGTCAGCATTTTTGTGCAACATAACCAATTTTCAAATTTGGCCTCTGTACAAGGAGTTGGCTTGGATGAGTTTTAACCTAGAAGAGAGACTCCTCCCTGTTAATTTTTTAATACTCTTTGAAAGAAAGGAAAATGGAGCTGCTTCAGTTGCTGACTGTTTATAGTGTAATGACCTGTGAGCAGCACACCTGATCTGCTGCAGCACGGGAGAAACTCTGGCCAGCTTTGGCTGGGCATGCTGCTCACTCTCTCCCTGGGCATGCAGGCTTCAATTGCCCCAGTACATAATGCTGCCACCGGCCTCATTCTCCCATCCTCTGGGAGCTATTGGGAGAGTACAAAAACCTGTTACTCCATGACAGGCTCTTCAGCCCTCCCCAGCATCCCACTGGAGCCTCAGCTAAGGTTCGGTGATCTGGGAGAGACCTTCAAGGCAGGGAGGCAAAGACCCCCTCTCAAAACAGCCTGCCAGCTGTGGGGAGGGAGGAGCTAAGCACAGAGGGAGAGAAATGCAAATAATACATGACTTGTATAAAAAATTGAGAAAAGCTTTTGGAGTGCTAGGTACAGATGCTGAAGTGCTGTCTGCTGACTTACAAGTCCAGCAGCGATCAAGGATCTTCGTGCATGAAAAACATCAGTTCTGCTGCTACTCCTTCTCCCACACACCTCTCTGGGTGCCACCATTTGCCCAGCTGCAGGCTCCTGCCCTGCCTGGATCACTTCACCTACTTAGATCTAGCCTGTGTAAGCAAATGTATCCCAAGCATGCCTAGACATGTAGATGCTGACCCTTCATGGATGTGTGGCTGCCTACCCCATCCTGCCTGCACAGGCAGCCCCAGGCACGGGCCTCTCACCACTGGGGCTGAGTCTCCATCCCCTGTTGGCTGTGGAGGGCTGTCAGCAGGTCCTACAGCCCTGCCTCTGCCTTCCCCACCACTGCCCTTTTGCTTCCTATCACACGTTGGCTGCCACCGCTGTTCCCTTGCTGCCTGCCATGCGGGTATCACTCTGGTCTGTGGCAGGATGCTTGCTGAATTGCATAGAGGGAACTCTTGTCTGAGGTTAGCATGCCATGTGGCAGCCAGCTCTCCAGAGAGAGTGTGCACAGGGACAAGTGATGAGGTAATGACTTTTCCTCAAGCCTATCCTAATTAAATTTGCTGCAAACCTCTGTCTTTCTTGCCTAAAGGCTTTTAATTATTTTTAAACCATGATCCCTAAACCTCCTCACAGTTCCTTAGAGTTCTTCACTGGGGCTTTAAGAGAGATAAATGAGACCTGGTTTTACACCCTTCTAAAGGGCAGCTTTAGCTTTATGTTAGGGTTAAGGGAGCCAACCCAGACGTCAGCTGGACTGGAGAACTGGCCCAAATGAGGTGCCAAGAAGAGGTACTACTGGCTCTCCTCTACCTGTACCTTTCCCTCTCCCTGCCTGCACTGCCCTTTCCCAGGTACCTCCTGAGTGAACTCCATGCTGTTCACATTGAAGTCAAACCCTCAAATGTCAGGCTAAGTAAAACATCTTTGTATACTCATTCTTCCCATCACCGCTGAGCCTCCACTAGGAGTTCCTTCACAAAAATCTGTCCTCTCACTAGGGGTAGTTTTTAAAGATAGCTTATGAAACATTAATGAATGAGCTTTCATGAGCATGTTAGCTATTCATAAGTTATAGGTGGCTATACAGCCATCAGCAGACACTGGTAGAGATTGTTTTTAACTATAACATCTATTGAAAGCTAGGACAACTGGAACCTCACTAATTAAGCAGGCATTTGTTAAATCCCTCAAAATTTCACTTACTTGTGGAGTGTTCAGGTATTTCAAATATTTCAAGTCCAGATGAAAAACCAAACCCAGTGTTTCAATTCAAATGGGAGGTCTTGAAGACTGTGATGCAGTTCATAGTATCAGCATCCAGTTCTGGTGTCCCAGGCATAAGGACACAGAGCAAGTCCAGAGGAGGGCCACAAAGATGATCCAAAGGCTGAAGGAGCTGGGGTTGCTCAGTCTAGAGAAGAGAAGGTTCTAGGGGGACCTTAGACCTGCTTTCCAATACCTGAAGGGATCCTACAAAAGGGCTGGAGAGAGACTTTTCATAAGGGTGCCTAGCAATAGAACAAGAGGGAATGCTTTCAAGCTGAGGGAGTGTAGGTTTAAACTGGATCTTAGGAAGAGGTTCTTCAGTATGAGGGTGGTTAGACAGTGGAATAAGTTGCCCAGAAAGGCTGTGGATGCCTGCTCCATGGAGGTGTTCAAGACCAGGATGAATGAGGCCTCAAGCAGCCAAGTTTATTTGAAAGGCTTCCCCGCCCACGGCTGGCAGATTGGAGCAGATATCTCTAAGGTTTCTTCCAGCCTAAGCCATTCTGTGATTCTTGATGTTTCAGATCTGGCAGGTTACATCAAGGCTGGGATGGGTGTTTTCCCAACCACACCTCACTGCCCCCATACCCTATGGGAATTGCAGTTTAAGCACTTTTTGTTGGGCTCACACCTTTGTTGGGCTCTTGGAGGCTGAGTTTCCTGGCTTGAGACACTTTTCCAATGGTAGCAGCTATCAGTTTGCTGAAAACCAGAGGCCAAGTGGCCTTGTGAGAGGTGGGGTGGGATCTCTGGAGAAGCAAACATCAAGCATTTTAAATGCAGTTTCCCAGAGAGTTTGGGCATTGATGCCAATGCAAATTAACGTCAAATTTGCCCCAAACGGATTATTGCAATTAGCTGCAGCACATTGAACGGTGTTGATTCAGCCTGACTCTAAAAAATACCAGGACTCTGCTCTCAGTTTTTCCTCTTTTGCTAGAAAATACATTTCCTCTCCTTTTTATCTAGCAGAAGCTGAGTTTTCTGTTCAGAGGACATTTTAATAGAAAATTCTAAGCCAGCTCTGCTACTTGTCACCTTTATGACCCTTCATGGAGCTTTCACAAATAGACCAATAGCACCAAGGGTAACTGGTTTAACCAGAGGAGATGCAGCAGGATTAAGCATTGAAATCCTTAAATGATATTTTTCTTTCTGTTTGTTTGGTGGTTGTTGTTGTTTTCCCCACAATTACTTCTTGATGCATGCTTCAAACAGTGGCTGCACATATCAACTGGAGCAAGATAAAATGAGGCTAGGGAGGAGAAGGCAAATGGCAGAAATTAAATAATTTTCAGTTGCTTGAGTTGTAGATAGCAGCAATTTAGGGATTTCTCTTCACCCAGCTTTGGAGGCTGGAAGCATGCTTTAGGGGGTCATAGGTGCCCTTGCTAGTAATTATACTCACATCTTGCATCACCAGTGTTTCTCTGGTGTGCTGTATTCATGGTCTTCATCAAGGCAATGCTCTCCAGCCATTTGTCTCTCCAACTGGTGACACAGAATCCATTTGCCAATCAGGACTGCCCCCCGAGGTGCTCCTGTGCCACAGCAGAGGATCCCCTCTGCTCCAGCAGCCTTTTCTGCCCTTTGCTGGCTGGGAGTCCTCAGCCATCCTGCTGCCTGTTTGTGCCTCTTAATCTTTTTTTGGCCTCATCGGTGTCCTCATTGGTGTCTCTTTTATTTCCTCTTCCATCTTCCTTGCAATCTCTGCATCTCTATAGATTTTTCTTTTGGTTTTCTGTTACTTAATCTTCTGCCTTTCCATTTGTTTTGCTCCTAACAACTATTTCTGCTGGGGAAAGCTGTGCTTGGAGCCACAGCATCAGTACTCTGTGTTGTTTGAAATCTCTTCTACAGACAGCCAGTTTCAGAAGGATTTGCAGGCTCCTTTTCTGTTGATTGAAAGGGAGATGCAAAATGCAAATGTATTATTTGAGCCCCTTGGGCTTGCAAAACTGCATTGAAGATTTTGTTTGGTAAGATGAGCTTTGTTTGAGAAATTTACTATTTATTTTATTCCACCTGGGGCAGAAAACACCCCGAGGAAATAGTCTAATTTGGGGGCTCGCAGGCTTCTTGTGCTGAGCAGAGATAGGAACATGAAAACTCATTTGATTTTATAAACAGGGAAAGTTCAACAAACCCCAGAAATGGTTTGCGAAGAGTTTTAATGATGGACTCAGGCTTCAAGCCTGTTTTACTGAATTCCTACTTTTCTCCCTCTTCCCAGGAGCAGAGAACTTGGAAATGGCTTGATATGGTAAATAACTAGCATCAGTTCTTCCCTGCTGCCTATAAGGAGATACTGGCACCTGAGTAACTGTTTACTGTTACCAAAAAAATGCCCTGTCCTAGGGGAAGATGAGGGATGTTTGGGCAGGGGAAGGCTCTCTGAAAAAAACAAGGCTCCTAAAACAGTACCCAAAGTGTTGCTGGCCCTGAACATGCAAAGGTGGGGAAGGGGCAATAGGGATGCTGCAGCCTCCATGGTGAGGGCTGCAGTGGTTAGGAGCTAGAACACAGGAGGTTCCACCTCTACATGAGGAGGCACTTCTTTACGTGAGGGTGATGGGACACTGGACCAGGCTGCCCAGAGATGTTGTGGAGTCTCCTTCCCTGGAGATTTTCAGAACCTGCCTGGATGTGTTCCTGTGTGGCCTGCCCTAGGTGAACCTGCTATGGCAGGGAGATTGGACTAAATGATCTCTGGAGGTCACTTCCAACCCCTAAGATTCAGCGATTCTGCAGGGCAGAGGCCAGGGGGGAGTTGATTTGAGATGCTTTGTAGGGAGTCCTTGCAGCCCATCATCACCTTATCAACAGGCATGTCCCATCCAGCAGCTGAAGCCCCACAGGCATGTCCCATCCAGCAGCTGAAGCCCCACTGCAGCACAGCATGGAGCACGAACCAACACCCCTGCTTCCCAGTAACTGATTAGGGCACGTACAGAGCAGGTTTCTTTTCTGATGATCTTTCCTCTTTCTTGCCCTGCACTCCAGGCTCTCCCAGAAGCACGTATCAGACGTTGTTGATGACAGCAAAGATAACATCACCATTTTCACTCGCATCCTGGACAGGCTGCTGGATGGATACGACAACCGCCTGAGACCCGGACTTGGAGGTCAGTTGGGCTGACAGATGATGTTTTCCATAACTCTGTAGCTTTAGAAACGAGAGGCTGCACAGACAACTTTTGAGTAAGTCTGGTGCTATCAGAGGAGAGGCTGGTTCCATACCAGAGTCGGTCTGGTGCTGGTTTCCCCATTTTGAGTCTGTGCTATGTTGATGCTTGATGCTTTGTGAGATGAGAGGCACGTGTAGAAAGGCTGCTGTGGTGTTCTGTGACATTACATGGATGGGCCTGTAGATGGAGCAAATATGACCAAACCTCTTTCTGCTACTTTTATAGGCATTACCGTTTCAGAAATGGTGATGCCACCAGTTCACAGGACCTTGGGCTTGTTGCTTGTTGGTGTTGCTTTTCAGTCAGGGGGATTTCCTACACAGCTGCTGTCTCGACACCTTCTCAGTTGTTTCCTGTGTAGCTGTCAACTGGCACGTTTTATTCTGTGTGCTGATCTGGGCACCAGGCAGTCAGCCAGGCTCTGCTGGCTCTTGAGCTGCTTTTAACACCATTGCCATTATAGCTTCTGCTGCTGAGTTTCTCTCCAAGCACACACAGATGTTTAAAGTGCTTTGGAAAGCTAAGCCATGGCAGTCACCTTGCCTGATAATGCTTACAGCATGCATTTAGCATGACGTAAGCAGGCAGAAGCAGTGAGGCAATGTGTGGGGAAGACAGATGTGACCTTTCTTGCTGAGATGAGGAAGGCTTTGGCCTGTGTGGCTTCTGGGTGCATTGTTGCCAAGGGATATTTAGGAGGAAGTTCTTTCCAGTGAGGGTGGTGAGACGCTGGCACAGGTTGCCCAGGGAGGTTGTGGCTGCTCCCTCCTTGGAGCTGTTCAAGGCCAGTTTGGATGACCTGTTCTAGTGGAAGGTGTCCCTGCCTATGGCAGGGAGTTGGAACTAGATGATCTTTGAGGTCCCTTCCAACCAGGAGGAGTGGCTGACACACCAGAAGACTGTGCTGCCATTCAGCAGGACCATTCAGGTTGGAGAGTTGCACAGAGGGGAGCCTCATAAAGTTCAACAAGGGCAACAATAAAGTCCTGCACCTGGGCAAGAGTAACTCCATGCACCAGTACAAGTTAGGGGCTGAGCAGCTGGAAAGCAGCTCTGCAGAAAAGGATCTTAGAGTCCTGGTGGACAGCAAGTTAACCATAAACCAACAATATGCTCTGATGGCAAAGAAGGCCAATGGGCTCCTGGGCATTAAGAAGAGGGCTGCAGCAGCTCTGCTATGAGGACAGGCTGAGAGAGTTGGGGTTCTGCAGCCTGGAGAAGAGAAGGCTTCCAGGAGACCTTAGAGTAGCCTTCCAGTATCTGAAGGGGGCCTGCAGGAAGGCTGGGGAGGGACTATTGACAAGGTCTTGTAATGACAGGACAAGGGGCAATGGGTTTGAACTGGCAGAGGGGAGATTTAGACTGGATGTCAAGAGGAAGTTCTTTGCAGTGAGGGTGGCGAGGCACTGGAACAGGTTGCCCAGGGAGGTTGTGGCTGCTCCCTCCCTGGAGGTGTTCAAGGCCAGGTTGGAGGAGGCCTTGAGTGACCTGTGCTAGTGGGAGGTGTCCCTGCCTATGGCAGGGGGTTGGAACTAGATGATCCTTGAGGTCCTTTCCAACCTTACCATTCTATGATTCTGCAATTCTATGACATTGCTGTGGCAGATATCATCCTTCTTGGGTGCCAGCAATTGTGTGCCACATGGGCCATCGAGGTGATGTCCTTGCACTGCTCTGAGCAGCCCTGCCTGCTGCAAAGGATTGCTGCTGGACCACGTGATTTCCACCCAAAGATGAAGTCACCTTGTGCTCCCCCATTCCCTGAAGGTGCTGATGCCAAGGGAGGTTGGTAATGAGCTTTCCTGAGCTCTTGCATGCTGATGGAGCCTCTGGTGATACTGTGTTAGCCTGGATCGCACTCCCCACTACTCAGAGCAGCCTCTTCCCAGCCTCTTGTCCACAGAGACCATGCAAAATCTGGGGAAGGAGGATTTCCTCCAGTGAGTATCTCACCTCTGATGGGCTGCCACGTTTCAGGACCCAGGCACAGAAGGAAGGGGTGTCTCTTTAAGCCATCCATCAGCTTTATTGCTTTTGTTTCTTGTTTCTTTCCCCCAGGATTAACTGTGGTCCCACTAATAGCTTTGCTTCCTCAGATTAATTTAACTGAAATAAGTTCTGAAGGGGGACCAAGGGGGCATTGATGTTCACTGTATGCTTGGTTGCAGACAACCCTTTGCAAAGTATTAACAGGAGGACTCCCAGGAGTCCCTTGCTGGGGAAGTTAAAACCTTTCTTGGAGCATCTCTGCTCTGTTGCTTTAGATCTTTTAATAACGTGCTTAACATAATAAATTGCCTTTACCCAAATCAGATGTTGCATGTTTAAATACTGCTTTCACCTCCAACTTTCCCCTCATGGAGCACTTATGTGCACCTATGTGGGAGATTTTGACAGAGGGTACAGGTTTTGGGGTCTCTTGACTGGCAATGAGTTGTCATCAGTGCACGTGTGCATGTATGGGGCAGCCTGATGAGCCAGGCTTTCCCCACTTTTAGCTGGACCTGTTTTCCCACCCAAGCCTGGCCTTTTATTCCTTGGAGGTCTGTCAGAGCTGCTGTCAGGAAGACCATTAGAGAGGAAGACCTTTCCCAGTGCCACCAGTGGCCAGAGAAACAGAAAGGGTCCTGCTGCAGACTCCAGACTTAGAGGTTAATAATTAGCAAGAGATGGGCTCCTGCTGTCCAGGGATATGTGAGGTCTGTGAAGGGAATCACTTTGCTTCAGTTCAGCAGCTGTGTTGCAGGGTGGTTCAGTGACTTGCAAAGTACATTGGTTTTCCTGTGAGGTACCACTGGGCAGTCCCTGTAGCCCTAGCACTGACTCTCCCCAGTTCCCTGGGGAATATCTTCCCCTTGCTTTTCTGAAGATGCCAGGCAAGAACATCCATTAGCACCATGCCAGCCCTGCTTTGATCTCTGTGAAAAGGGCACTATTGGGCCCACACAGAGACTAATGGAAAGATGGACTGGTCTGAATTGTGGGTAACTGAGAAAGCAGGACATACAGGCTTCCTTCTTGGCCTTGGTTTTCATGCTCTTTAGACAGATCTTCTCAAAAACACTGGGCAGGGATTTGAAGGGCTGAGCAGGGAGCAGGGCCACAGCACCTCCTGGGCTGCAGGGTGCTGCTTGTGCCTGTCCCTGTGCCTGGTGTGCTGGGAAGTGAGCAATGTTTGTTTAGGCTTCAGGAGAAGAGCCTGTGTAAGCAACAGAGTGTTGATGTGGTGACTTCTCCCCTCAAGATAGCCTCTTTGTATTTATTTTCTTATCCCCTCTGTCTTCACCATCTGCTGCCACCCACTCTAATAGCTCCCATGCCAGAGCTGCTCTTCCTACCAGGATGCTGCAGACACAAAGTGAAGCAGAGCAGTGCTCAGGCTGTCAGGAGTGTCCAGCACTGCAGAGCCAGGCTCCAGGCAAGAGTGGTCCTGTGCTTTGATGTTGCTCTTGCGCCTGGAAGGTGGCTTAGGACATCCTCTTCAGCATTCTTGAGGGCAAGTAGAGGTTTGCGAGCATACTCTAGACTAGCTTAGGAGGGGAAAGGGACCCCTTCTTCTACAAGAATGCCTTGTAGCACTGGGGATGTGACCACTGGTGTCACAAAGGAGTGTTCCGTGGCTGAAGGAGGTTTCTTCCAGTCTCTCCTAGGTGAGCTGAGGCCGGCTTGCTCTCAGGGTTCCAAATTAGTCTTTTGTTTGGCCCCATGTGTTGGGGAAGGGGTAATTAGGTACTGCGAGGCAATATTATAAAAATATTAATATATAGTTTATTAATATTAAATAATTGGAACTCACACCACCCCGACCACCATTTAATAATAATAATAATAATAATAACAATAATAACAGGCTCTTTGCAACGTTATGGAAACTATATACAGGTTATAACAGGATCTGGAAATAACTATTAAATATATACATTAACAGAACTCGAATTAAACTGGAAAAGAAAAGGTTTGTGCAGTGTTTGCACAGCTTGCAGTTAATTACCCTGCTTAGCCACTGGATGGGCACANCAGAAGGAGAGAGAGCAGAAAAACATGTCTGCGCAAACCAGGACATGTACAAGCCTAATTTGGCCTGTTTAGGCCTACCACGACACCATGACCACTGAAATATAGTCCAGGCTTAAAGAAGAGGTAACTGCATAAACAGATCCTTGTCATAGAATTCAGAGTGAAGGAGGAGAGAAAGGCATTGTCAGAAGATAAAGTGTGTTTCCCATGGGAAAACTCAGGGCAGGTGGGTTATTAAGTCAGAAGAGGAATAGAAATGGACCCCAAGGGGATGGAGACATCTGTTGTCATGGCCAACCTTGTGGGATAAGAAAATCTCCCACTGAGAGTGTTTTTATGAACAATGCTTGGCCTCCACTCCTGGTCTGGAACTGTACAATCATGCAGATCCTCTGCACAGCCCCACAAGGGCTGTGGTGAGGGGCATCTATTTATAGCTCTCAAATTCTCTTTGCTGGAGCTTGCTGCAGAGCTGGCATGTCTCAGTTTTGAACCTGGAGCTTGCCTTTCTTGCATGAGTGGGAGAGGAGATGTGGCTAGGGGAAAGAGGTAGAACTGACTGAAAAAGGGAGAGACATAGACACAAAAAGAAGAGATGCTCAAGGAGTGGGATGTGAGCAGTGAGACCATGAGTGATCCTCCAAGAATAACTGATGCACAAAAATACCCATATGTCCCAGTGCTGCTTGCTGTGGAGAGTGATTGAAGTCCTGCAACACTTACAAAGGCCGTGTGATGCCCAGCACAGTTACCACGAGAGGGGATGGGGTGGCTGGGTTCTTTGAGGTTCAGTGATGGTCCCTGTGCAGCTGTACCTGCTGCAGCCTTATTTCCTAACTGATGAAGTTTAGTTCCATTTTGCTGCAACCAAAACACAGCCTTCTTGTAAATGCCTGGGGAGAGGCAGGAGGGCAGGTTTCCAGACTTGCCTCAGCCCTTATCCTCTTTACAGCCCTGGGAATATTTTCAACATGCTTTGCTAATACAAAGCTATTGGAGAGCGCCCTATTGCTCAGGTAGGAGGCACTGGGGGCCTTTCAGTAGCTGTTAACAAAAGAGGCTAACAGCCAGGGAGTGCTTCAAAGGGGCTTGAGTGTATCTGAGGTGATGTTTGGTGTATGGATGAGGGCATCTGGAGCAGTGATAGACAAAATCTTTATATTGGATGGTCGGGGGAAACCTCCACTCCAGAAAATTGTTGGCTTCTTTTCAGAGGAAGAGAAGGTTGTTCAGTTTTCTAAAGGATGGGCTGTAAACTTTCTAGAGAAGCCAGCTTCACCACTTGCAATTAAAAGTGATTTTGTACCATGTTAAGTAGCTCAGCTGGGATCAATTGCTGTTTGCCCTCCTGGACGCTGCATCACTTACAAAGTAGCTCCCAATATTTCCTTGAAGCTTTTGCCATGTGTCTTTGGGGTCCCTAAATGACTGCCTAAGCCCCACTGAGGGAGCAGTCCAGCTGGCAAGCATCCTGTCAGTCTGTGTCTGCACAATGTGCTTCTGGACAGGTGAGGGTTAGGAGCCTACTGAAGTTTTCAGAGTATGGGGTTTACTGGGACCATCAAACACAGGCAGCTGGATTAAAGTGATGCAATTCCCTAGGCACAACAGGGCACTTGGCCCCATCCTTTTCTTCTTCCTTGGTTTGGCAGCAAGTGGGTCCTATCCAGACAGAAGGGAAGCTCCAGTTTGTACCTTCATAACTGGGTGTATCTGGAGAGTGAAAGCAACCCAGTCTCATGGCAGCCTGCTCTTCCTCATCTCCACTGGACTGCTCTTTATGGCCTGGTGTCAGCAGCTCCCTGCCCATGTTGGGCTTGGCACAGACAGGCTCTTGGACTCAGACAGGTTTTGGTGTGGTCATGCTCTACTGCTTGCAAAAGGAGTCAAATCATGGATGCCTGACATGGGTACCTTTAATCTGGTCTTACTCTGTCCTGCTAATGGTTTTTATGTGTAGCCACCTCCATAGGCTGGTGTATTCCCTTTGTTCTTTCAAAGCACTCCTGGAGTTTTTCTTGTCTCTTCTCTCTGCAGTGCACTGTTTTTTCCTGCTTTTTTAATGATGGTTTAGTTTGTCAGGATGGCTTCTGAGCAAGTGAAAAACATCTATATCCCTTTCTTGCCACCTGTACTGCACTGATTCAGGTGCTGATGGCCAAGAGGGTTTTGGGTTAGGTTCAGAGTGGCTCCCTTTGCTTAAGTTGAGATGTTCTCATGAGTTGCTCGGTGTATTACACCTCAGTGCATCTGTCATTTTGTCTTGACCTCCAGCAAGTAAGGGCTTGTCTGTTATTGTGTGAGCATTAAGGCAGAGGGGCTGAAATAGTCAGAATAATTACATTAGAGAGCTTCCTCTCTTGAGAGTGCAGTGTTCTTCAAGCTTAAACAGCGAGGGCTTATCTGCCCAGCAAGACCAAGGGAGAAAGCTGTTTGCTGTGAGAGGAACCTGTACCAGTAATAGATACTGTTGAATTACCCAGATTGAAGTGTAGAGAATTTTCATATCCTAAAATCTGGACAAAGTGTTGCCAAAGTCCTTTTCTTTTGTGGGTAGGCTGCAAATCCCTAGGGGAAGGACCATCACAACTTCTTTGGATGCACTTAAATTCTTAGCATGCAGCAGCCCAGCTTTCAGGTGTTCGGTGGTGGATAGATGGGTGAGTCCTTGGTCCATTGCCAGAAGAATCAGGCACTGCCTGTTGCTGTGGGGACACCTGAGTGGTGCTGGCAGAGCCTTGATGGAGGGTGTCCCGCTCCCCATTGCATCAGAAGTGGTCCCCAGGTGTCCAGGCAGGCCAGACCTTGAGCTTTTCTGCTGCTTTTTAGCCTGTGTGTGATGAAATTGCCTGAAGCTTGTCATAAACATTATCAAGATCTACTGTTTGTGCAAGAGAAACATTAGATGATAAACCCAGAGGTCCTTTATGGTTTGTTATGATTTCCAGGGTTTTGGAACTGTGCTTAATCTGCCTTTCTGTCTTGATGTTCCTCTTCTCCCAACTTCTCATCTCTTCTCTCTGATCTGACTTCATGCCTTGTATTGATTACTCTAGGGAGGAATTTGATCCTTTCTTAGAAAAAAAAAAAATCCATGTCTTATCTCAAATTTTTGTCTTTGTCTGAGATTCCTTGATTAGTTTTAATTTGAAGCTGAGACATTGCTTGGAACAGTGCTGCTGTTTTGTTTTCTTTTTTTATCCTATTTACCTTTCTGGGCAACAGGGACTCTGCTGTGTCTCATCCAACTTCTGAAGTTAAGATTTATGGGCAGTTTTTTTTAAAAAGTTGTCTCCCCCTTGGGTGCAGCTCTCCAAAGGCAGCTTTGCCATGGATTTGCACAGCCCTGATGCTCTCCTCTCTTGTGAACAACTCCCAGTTGTGCTGCTATTTAAGCCCACAGCGTACAGAGAGAGGGAGCTCTGTGTGAAAAGGCATGCACACATCAGAAGGCAAGTGAGGAATATGGGCTTGACAGCTATGCCTAAGGGTGAAAGTCTTCTCTTAAATAAGTTATGAATTTGCTTAGGGCAACAAGCCTGTATCAAAGCTTCAGGGATATCACAAACACTCCGGAGGGGCCAGAAACCCATTGTGAAAAGAGATTCATAGCTTTTGGTGTGAAACAGCACCTGGGCTTCAGGTCAGCACCGGGCCCTTTGGGGGCATCTTCCAGCTCTCTGTGCCCCTTCTGTGCCATGGGAGGGAGTGAACCACTACAGCAGGTAGTGCTTCACCTTGCCCGGCCCTCCCCATGAGGTAGTCGTATGGCCAAAGTCACCAGCAATGAGGCTGTCCTTGGGCTGCACATTGCAGGGCTCTCCATTGAGACCACAACCAAGCCCCAGGGCTGCCAGAGTTTTGGAAGGCAAGGTGTTTCCCATGCTACCTGGAATGCCTTTTTGAGATGGTGCCTTCATTTGAGGTGTGTGGTTCCAGTGAGGAGTCTGCCCCGAGCTCCTAACCCCTCCACATACCCACACGTGTAGGCAAGAGGACTATTGCCAAAGGATGAGGAATGTTTCTAAGGAGGTGAATACATTGGGAGGAATTTTTACCCCAGCAATTTGTACAGCAGAAACATCTCAGAGCTTTAGTGCTGGATCAGACACCTGCAGTGAAGCAGTGCAGGCGTTAGGCAGCTGATCCCTGCCCGAGGGGATGTTGGAGAAGGGATGATGCCATTTGTTTATAATGACTTTGGAAGGGGGGAGCTGATGTTTAAGCATGTTGAACATGTGTTAGATGGTTTTAAGAACATTAGTGGATGATGTTAGAGATGGCTATAAACTGCTTGCAAGGATGTCTTTATTGATCTGTAGGACTATGGCAGCTACTCATTCATTAGAATTTACATTCATTTAGTCCTGGGTAAAGGATTTATAACTTGTCTTTGATATGGATTGTGACTTAAGATTTATTTCTTTTTATTTTACTTATAATAGGTTTTACAGAGTTTTAAAGCAACTTTAATTGGTGTATTCTGGGAAGCTGATGGTGAAACAACTGGTCAAATATCAAGGAAACAGCAGTTATTTTATTCATGGAGCTAGAGGCTAAAATGTTTGCAGCAGTTTGTGTAGCTAAACAGAGACACTGATTATGTCTGATGAGGCAAAGTCATTGCTGGTGTCAGTGGTGAGTTTCAGCCCAGTTCCACCTGGAAGAAGCAATCAAATTGCATCCCTCTGCGGTGGGAGGATTAATGCTGCTGATCAGACCTCTTAGGTTGTTAATGGCGGTTCACTTATTTAAAAGTTACTGTTTGATTAAGTACAGATATCAGAGTGTTCATGAGGCCCTGGAAGATGCATGGGGCTTTGGGGAGTGAGTTACTGCAGAGACTATGAGGTTAAACCTTACAGGATCCCTTAACCAAATACTGTTAAAAGTCAGAATGAAATTCTCACCTTGCTGTGGTAAATGGCAAAACTCTCACTGAGTTTGGTGGGGCAGGAATTTTGTGTAATGATTTGGGGATTTTTTTTGTGTCTGTATGCACTAACCTGTAGCTTACTTTAAAAACCTGCCTCTGAAGGTCACATAGATAATGTTTATTTTGAAAAAAAAAGGCTTTGTGGAGTGCTGGCAATTACATGCAGACGATACAACCTAGGGAGAGTTTTTAATCTGCAGTTTGCATTGCAAGAAAAGGACACCCCAGTCACTTTACCTTCTGGAAGAACATAATTTAAATCAAAAGAATGAGAACAACAGGCATGGGAAAAGCTTTTTTTTAATTTCTGTTTTTTTCCCCCAAACCTGCTGGAAAATCCTATTGATGACAAAGTTCAGACATAGAATGATTCATGACTGGAGCGAAATAAATGGTGTCTGAAAATCCAAGACACTACTTCAACTTTGCAAAAGTAATTTCAGATACCTCCTCCTTTGCTTTCCTCCTCCTTTTGCTTTCCTCCTCCTTTTGCTTTCCTCCTCCTTTTGCTTTCCTCCTCCTTTTGCTTTCCTCCTCCTTTTGCTTTCCTCCTCCTTTTTCTTTCATCCACCTTTTTCTTTCATCCACATCTTTCATCCTACANNNCTTTTGCTTTCCTCCTCCTTTTGCTTTCCTCCTCCTTTTGCTTTCCTCCTCCTTTTGCTTTCCTCCTCCTTTTGCTTTCCTCCTCCTTTTGCTTTCCTCCTCCTTTTGCTTTCCTCCTCCTTTTATTGGAAGTATCACTTCTGATACAAGGAACTTTGTCAAGAAAAGATTTGATGACTATATAAACACACAACAGCAGCCACCAAACAAAAACCCACCCCAACAAAGCAAATAAAACTCCATCAATTTGCAAAAAGAAAGGTGTCAGGAGCCCTGCACAACGCTGAATTCTGGCTGAGGCAGTCGTTTGTACACACATAGGCTAGACCAGATTTTTGCAGTTCCTCATTCCTACTTACTTGCCTGAAGACTTTTCTGGTAGAGAGCTGTGAATGCCACTTTAGCCAGCTAAGGACACTCTCCTGCACAAAAATGAAGGTGCAAACTCTTCCTTCCACAAGTTACAATTTCTGTAAAGGGCCCATCCAAATGTGGGAATTGAATTACAGGCTTTTCTGCTTGGAAGATTAGAGCCCTTCCCTTTGGAGAGATACACCTGGGCTCACCTGAGAATTTGGAAAAGCCTTTTCCTAGGTGAGGGCCCTGTCTGCTTGCACGAGGAAGGGTTAAAGAACAAAAGCACGAACTCTTTCTTGTTTCCTGATCAATCTAGCCATCATTATGAGAGAAGCCTTCTCATTGCTCCTCTTTGTCATGTAACATTAATACCATTAAGCCCACTTTGGCAAGGAAAGCGACATGTAATTAATTTGCAAATCAGGGAAGTGGATGTGATTTTTATACAAAATAGAAGGTCTTTAACTGCAGAAAGCACTGTATGGGCATGGCCACGCTGCAGATGGGACCTCTCCTCTCTAGCCAGGCAGGAGTTACTCCTCAAGCATCCCTCTCCCAGCAGTGATGTTGGGGCACTGAGATCCCAGGCTGGGCTGATTCTCCAGTGTCCCTCCTTCTGTGAACACACCTACAAGTGGGCTCCAGTTTCTTGTCAACCAGAAAAGAGACTGCATCTAACCAATAAGAGGGGAACCAGGTGGGGCAGGAGTGAGTGCAGAAGCCTCTGGATACCTGCAGAGCAAGCTGGTTGAACCAGCTGAAATTATCTTTAAATCTCTGCCTCCATCCACTGTGGGTTTCTTTTTTTTTTTTTTTTTTTTCAAAAATCCTTGGCTCTATTAGAATTATTATTGTTATTATTTTGATGCAGAGTGCATTAAAAAGGGAGAAGGGGGGAGGAAAAAGCAAACATCAAATCCTATCCTGACTGATTTGTTCCCAGAAAGATGTTTAATTTTATATGTATAATTGAAAGGGGCTAAATATAGCTGTATTAATATTTATGGGCCTTATATTGGAGTCGGTACAAGAGTTGCTGTTCAGGGCAATTAAGTTTTACCTTTTCACATCTAGGATTTCAGCATTTGGAGATGTCATTAGTTGTGTGACCTGCATCCAAGAGAGAAAAAGCTAAAAGCATGCCATTATCTTGTCGAATATGATAACCTCTATTTAATGCTGTTTGCTGACAGGCAGTTTGTCACCAGCAAGGGTGATCTCTTAGAAACAGGACTGCTATCTTAATGGAGGGGAAATTGGAGAAATCAGTAGGCTCAGGGGCTTGCAGGAGGCCCGTCCCCACTGCCAGTGATGTGTTTTGGTTGAAATTGAGTGACTAGACTATCTCATGGTATCAGAATATGGGTATTGCCACCTCTGATGCATCAGTAGCTGCTGAGGATGAGGGGGAAATCATTTCATGGATTCCTTGTGTCTTTATACCACCTCCTCCCTGAAGCTGGGGCACAGGAGATGTGACCTTCAGTAGCTCAAGTGTGGAAGTGCACGGGGCAGGGAGGGTGGCTTGCACCCTGTTCCAGGGCTAGGGCCGTCGCTGCTTGTCTGCGGAGCTAGTCACAACCTTCATGTCATTAAAGTACAGGGAAAGCAAATCCTGTCCAGAGCCCTGAGCTGCTGTAGGGAGCCTGTGCAGGGAGAATTAGGTCGAGGCTTTAACGATGAAAACAAGTCAGTTTCTGTTAATGACAAAGGAAAAATGATGATGTGCTTGATTTCTAAAGTGCTGCCTTTCAAGAGAAGGGTATCACTCGGCTAACGTGACAAGGGTCCTGGCAGTAGTTGAATTGCCATGCATCACCTCTTTTTGGAAGCTGCAGCTCCTCGATGCTCCAGTTAACAAACAAGCTGTTAGATGCTGTGAAATCTCTCACTGATAAGGATTGTCTGAATCCTCCCTTTCTACTAAATTTGATCAACGTGTCAGATTTTTCCTTTCTTCCTTTCTGGACTCTTAATAGATGCCTTTGAGGAAGGCTGCAGTGAGGAACCCTGGCCCGTGGGTGCTCTGCAGCCTCCTCAGGGAGCGAGGAGTTAACCTGCTCTCCCCAGGGCAGAAGCTTACAGGCTTGCAGATGGAGGCTGTCCCAGTGAGGGTGATCTCGGTGCTCATCCTTTCTCCTAGGATTCCTGCACCACACCTGTTTTGAAGCTTTGTGTGGGTACATTTTGGTTCTTTTACTGATGCATTGTGTGTTTTGGTAGCTGGAAGCCTTTTTACCCTCTTCAGTAAACATCAGGGGAATGCAGTTTTCTGATGGCTTTCATTAGCATTTGCTGTTGGAGCACAATAGCTGCTTAACCAGGGAGGGAAAGGGGGAAATCGAATGGCTCACCTGCGGGGGTAGAGATGGTAGCCACACTCTTAGTGGCTGGAAATTATTTTTCGACTCCAAATGGCCCTTCTGGATTCAGCCTTGGCTCAGGGGATTCGCATCAGGTGACGCTGACCCCAGTAGCCTGGCATTTCCAATTATGGATGGCAACATCCTTGCCAAAAGGTGTTAGCTAAGGTTGATAGCTAAGGCTTGTTCCTTGGTGTGCCTGAGAGCCAGCCAGGGCCGAGTCCCCACCTCATCTCTATTCCTGAACAAGGGCAAGCCAAGCTATATATTATGGAACAAGGAAATTGCACCAGTTAAACTTGGAAAATTCATTTAGCTAAAACAGCACTAGCCCCCATGAATATTTATCTGATGTTATGGAAGCATGTGGACTCCCACCTACTTTATTAAATTGATTTTCAATAAAAATGCCAGTGGAAGACGTGTGATTAATGACTGGTAGGACGGTTACAATTAATGTGAAGTTTGGAGTCAGCAAGAAGTGTCCCCTGAGCCTGTGTGTCCCTGCTGGAGGTTGGCCTAAGAAAATGCTTCTAAACTTCTCTGAGGGACAATAACAATGTTTATCCATGTGGTTTTCCACAGTGGTGGGAGCAGGAGCTGCTCTTTTGCCATTGCTTGGCTGGTGCATGGCTTTGCTGAGGGCTGATGTCTGACCTTGAGGTTGGTGTGTGGCTTTTGCTCTCAGTGCTCTGCCTTTTCCTCTGCTTTTCACACCCCTCCAAGCAGGCTGCACCTGAGAATTAAGCACAGCAGTGAGCTTCAGCGATCATGTCAGGTTTGAGTGAGGCTCCCTGGGTCTTTGCATTTAAACATGTCAGGGATTAGCTTCATCAGCCTCTGGATCTACTCGGTTCCTACCAATTTACCTGCTTGGACTTGTCTCCTGAAGGCAGGCAATTTGAAGCTGTAATGTTACATCTCTATTTAGAGAGCTCTGGCACGGTTTCCCACTGGGACCCCCACCAGGGCTGGCACTGCCTCTTTCGACGAGCTGTCAGGATCCCGGATGGGAGATGCTGAGCATGGTGTGAGTAGGGGTCAGAGGCTCTGCGGTACTCGAAGCCCCACTGAGCTACCTGGAAACGCCTGCAGGGTGAGGCAGCCTCCCCGTGCCTGGAGGGCAGTGGGGCTGGGGGCTACCTGTGCAGCCTGAAATAGAAACTTTCCCGGGGGGTCTTGCAAAACTCTTTGGAAGCTGCTGTGGGCGGAATGTTGCATCTCACTTTCTCTTCAGGGGGGCTCTGAGCAGAGGCGTGAGCTTCTCAGGTGTGATGGCGAGGTGAGGAGTGCCTGGGAGCGGAGGCGGGTGCGTGCCTCGCTGCGGCAGGGAAGGCAGCTGGGGAGGCAGGTCTACCTCAGCATCCCTCAGCTCCGCCGAGCCCAGAGAGCTGCCACAGTGCTGTGAACCACTGCAGCAGAGTTGCCCAAGTGGCGACAAATAAAAAGGACCTGGGGCACGAATCCTTTCTTCAGCCAGTGTGAGAGCTGCATACACAGGCTGCCGCACTGGGGAGCGGAATCATTGCTCCAGTGTGCTCAGCTCTTCCCAGAGGGCACATGGAGCCCAGTGGGGTATGGCCACAAGACACAGGGAGACCAGCAGGGAACAGAGATTCTGCAGATGCCCCTCATGCTGTCCACCAAGGCTGAGAGGCTTTTGTAGTGGCCTCTGTTTTGCACTACTTCGGGTTTTCCTCTGCATTTAAATGTATAATGAGGTTGTGATGGCTCTCTGCCTGCAAGAGAAGAGGGGCTCCCAAGCTGTGTTTGTGCCAGCAGGCAGTGAACTGGTGCAGATACTTTTAGCATGTGCTGAACTGGCTGGGGGCTCTGCTGCTGTCCTTGCATTACAGGGGAGCTGGACCAAGATTAGGCGTAGGGGAGAGTAATGGGAACAGAAAGAAATTAAAGAAAAAGGAAAAAAAAGAGAGGGTACAGGTTCTGGCTAATATGTGTGTGGCAGGAAAAAGAGAGGAGAGTTCTGGTTGGAAACAGAAAAGCTGAGAAAAGGCAGATTGGCAGCCAGCATATTTCTGGAGACAGCTTTCTTCTCTGTAGGCTGTGAGTCGCCTAAGAAACCTATCAATAAAGCACACTCACAGGCACTGTCTCTAATAAATATATATTTAAGAGCAACATTTCTTCAAAACTTCTGCTAGGAGATGTCTAATTCTGAAGGGATGGCATGAAAAATGACATCTCCAGTGGAAGCAGAGAGTTGCCATGGGAACTGGAACGCTTTGAACGCACATCACTAAAACAAGAAAACACTCTCCTCAGCAAAGGAAATTAAAAATTACATCTGGAGGCATCTGCCCTCTGCTTGTCTCTGATGGGAGTAGCTGAGTATTAGGCAGCTTGTATCATATAGTGGGCAGAACTGAAAATTCTATACTTGTTGCCTAATTTTTGTGAGTAATTGTGATAAAAAGCCTTCCCATGAACAGGAGAGACAATGTTGGTGTCTGCATAGTGCTAGGGAGGTGCCATAATGGAATTTCCTCCTTTTTCTTCCTTTTTTTGTTTGCTCAAAACAACAGTCTAAGCACACAAATGAGCCCACCTTGCCATATGTGGATCACCCTGCAGCTCCCAGGGTTTGCTGGCTCCATTTGCTGACCAGAGACTTTGCTGGGAGGCATGGGGAAGCCAAGCAAGAGAGGCTTTGATGGTCAGAACCTGTCTGGGGTTTTATCTTCTGCTTCAGAGATTCTGTTTATCCTTGAAAGTCTGGGATAGCAAACCCAGGAGGAGTCATTCCCACATGGCAAAGGTGGATTGCAGTCTGTGCTGTCCAGTGCATTTCTTCATACTTTGGCAGCAGCATGTGTGGAGGTGATGCAGGCAGCTAGGTGAGCCCAGGCAGTGAAGAGAGCTTGCTCTGTTGTACATCAGAGGAAATGCTAAACTGACTAGAGCAAAGCAATGTGAATTAAGAAGTTTATTTGTACAATGGATTGGCATTGCTGCAGACAAAAAGAGCAACGGCCGTGCAGCCCAGTGACCCACGCATGATGCTGGAAAGAGCTTGGTGGAGACCCTGGCTCTGAGCAGAGCTGATCAGTCACACAGGCAAAGACCACACTGAGGTGCATAGAGAAGGGAAAGCAATTTGTCTGCGGTGCCCTGGGTGCAGTGGTGAAGGCACGCCAGAAGCGTCACCGGGGGCACACTGTCGCAGCAGCTGATTAAGTTCTCCCGCTGAAGGAAACGTCAGCTAGGAGCGAACGGATAAGGGAACCAGAGTGCAAATTACTGTGTTGCTCCCTGCTATGGTTTTCTTGTATCTTCATCTCAGTACCTGGCATCAGTCTCAGGGGATAGGCTTGAGAATTAAATGGACTCTTCCTCTCAGCTGTACAGCAAGCTTAGGAGCTGCTTTCCTTTTTGTTTTTCTCTTTACACACTACAGTCCATCACGAGGTCTGGCAATCCTGAGCCTGTAGAGCAGCCTGGAACGAGATATAGCCAGAGGCATGGAAAGGCAACGCCGAGACCAAAAGGCAGATGGGGAAACTTAGGCACAGTAGAACTGCATTGCATGCTCAGTGCAGTAACGTAGATTAGCACCAGTGGTGGGATTGGAGCTCAGAGCTCAGCCTGCAAACCTTACACACTTGATTGAGACATCTTGTTTATTCTTTCTTTCTCTGCAGTAACATAAAATTAATGCAATGCACTGTCTCTCATTTGATTTTTTTTTTTCTTGGCTTTCCAATCTTTCCAGTTGTTTTCTCTGTAGCAATGATTATCAGGTTAGCAACAGCAGTTTTGTATTGCACCCTTGTGCTTATCGTTTTCCCGGGGATCTGCCTTGAGCTTTAATGAATTACAGAACTCGGTAATTGCTTTACAAATGCTAAGGATTTTACTGGCACTGATCTGAAGTTTCTGCAGTTCCTCTTCAAGCATGTGAGTGGCCTGTTGGGAGGCAATGATTTCTATTAAAGAAAGACTTGCTGAGAATGAGTTAACAAAAGGTTCAGTGCTTTTAGGAAAAGGAGTAAGCAATAACCTGCTGGAGCCAGCCTTCAGAGGTGCACTGTGTCCATGCAGGTTCTGGATAAGCCTGGTCCACTGACTAGCTCTCCCAGTTGAGTTACACACATGTAAAGGGATACAGCAAAGGCAGCAGCCCTGTGGCTGCTCTTTTCCGGTGCCCTCTCTCTCCTGTGTCTGCGTCAACTTCAGCCACTGGGGGACGGGACCTGCTGCAGTCTTTTCCTGAGGGTGCTGTTCACCAAGATGCCCTGATGCGGTCAACCAGAACATTGTCAGTGACACCCAAAGAGGGAAATTAACTGAAGATAAGGTCAGGAAGGCAGGCTGCAAGTGAAACACAGGTATTTTGCAGATAACACAGAGAAATGTGCCTGGTGCTGAAGCATGAATCTGGCATTTTTGCCTCCATCTCATTGCTCCCTCCGGGTGTGTACAGCTGTGCAGGTCTGTGGTCAGCAAAGATTCTCCTGGCACTGGTCTCATTAGGGCCACAGCCACATGGCCCAGCTGGCAATGTGCTGTTGTTTGAATGCTCTTTCCCAGTCCACTGAGACTGGCAGGGATTCCTTTCCCCAAGTGCCATCAAGGACAGGCTTTCATAGTGAGTATGTTAAATTATGCATGCTAATTTATATTCACACATTTTCTCATTGTATTTATAATATATAACAAACATGTTTATGTACCATCTCTTTTGCATTACCAAAGGGTCTCAATACACTGCAGAACCTCTAAAAGCAGGCTCATACATACATATTCCTTCTCTTGTCTTCACAGCATCTGAGGATGTCCTAAGTCCTTAAAATAGTAACTACAGTAGCTTTGTTCATTTCGCCTTTTCTGTCTGTAGCAAAAATAGCACAAGGAATCTGTAGTCTCTGTTTGTAGTCTGTATGTGTGAGAATGAGGGCTGTGTGTAAAGCCTTCATGACTGCACATCCTTTAGCAGTTGCTGCTTCTCACTCTCTCTCCTATCTGACTCTCTCTTCTATCCCACATGGGCTTTATCAATAACCTGCACCAGATCCCAGTTCTGACCTCTGGATGTGTATTTTATGTCCTTTAATGCAGTGATAGAGTATGTGTGTGTGCATGTCTGCACAGGGCAATGGGGGAAAGCTAAATTAAGGTAGATGAGCCAAATGTGTAGTTCTGCTGAGCCTTGCAGTATTTGTTTTGCCTGGGCTCCTAATTCACAGAATTATAGAATGCATTGGGTTGGAAGGGACCTCTAGAGGTCATCCAGTCCAGCCTCTCTGCAGTGAGGAGGGACATCCCTGATTGGGTCAGGTTGTTCAAAGCCCCACCAAGCCTGACCCTGAATGTGTCCAGGGATGGGGCCACTACTTCCCCGAGCACCTATTCCAGTGTTCCACTATCCCCATAGTAAAGATTTTCCTCCTAATGTACAGTCTAAATCTGCCCTTCTCTAGTTTAAAACCACTGCACCTTGCCCTAGTGCTACAAGCTCTTGTAAACAGCTCCTCCTCAGCTTTGTTCTAGGTCCCCTTCAGGTACTGGAAGACCACTATTAGGTTTCCCCAAACCCTTCTCTTCTGCAGGCTGAACAACCCCAGCTCTCTCATCCTGCCTTTGTAAGAGATGTGTTCCGCCCCTCTGATCATCTTTGTGGCCCTCCTCTGGACCCTCTGCAGAGGAGGGCCCATGTCATCCTTGTGTTGAGTGCTCAGAGCTGGACGCAGCACTCCAGGTAAGGTCACACCAGAGCAGAGTGACAGAATCACCTCCCTTGATCTGCTGGCCATGCAGATGCCATTGGCCATCTGGGCTGCAAGTGCACATTGCTGCCTCATGCCCAGCTTCTCATCCACCAGGGCCCCCAATTCCTTTCTACAAGTCTACTCTCTATCACATATTCCCCCCGCTTGTACTCATAATGGGGATTGTCCTGACCCACAGCAGGACCTTGCACTTGGCCTTGTTGAGCATCATGAAGTTCACCTGGGCCTACTTGAGCTTGTCTAGGTCCCTCTGGAGGACATCTGTTCTCTCAGACTATCAACCACAGTGCTCAGCTCACAAACTTGTTGAGGGGGTGCTCAATCCCACTGTAAGACTTACCACATCTTTCTTCCTGCCTTTTGTCTTCTAAAAGCTTTTGAGCCTATTGGCTGATCTGAACAAAACCTGACAGAAAAGTGAGTATTTCGGAGATTTTAAGTCCCTGTAAGATCTGTGGAATTATGCAGCTGAGTGGAAAAAAGACCCAAAGTAGACAGAGATAACTGGATGGGATCAACTGGTGTTAGGCATCAGAAAAACAGTCAGGAAAAGTTGATCTAGTCTCCTCTGCTTTCTAAAGCTCTAATCTGCACCCCCCACTCTTGGTAGATGTGATAAAATGCCTTTTTCCAGCATGGGAGAGTATGAAAACCCTCTAGCACCTTCTCCACCACGCCAGGTGATTTATCCACCACGCCAGGTATGCCTCTTTATCATCACATGTGGAGACAAAAGGGCAGTGTGGCATGCTCTGTGCAGGGAGTTCAGACCTGAACACTGGGTTGCTCTGTGCTGTTACTCCCATGGAAGTGCCAGAAGGGGAGTGGAGTTTCTTACCCAGGAGACACAAGCCTCTCCGCACTGAACCAGGACACTGGCCCTCCACTCGAATGCAAGCAAGAGCAGGGTGTGCCTGCCTCCCTGCTTTCAGCTGTAGCTGAAATAGAAGTTTCTTAGCCAATAGGCATGGAGAGAGCTCAGACCTGCATTTGGACACTGATTAGGGATTTCTCTTCTGAGCAGTTTGTGCCCCAGGTGGCTTGTGCCCCAGGAATCACCTAGGAATTAGGTATCCAGCATTACAGCATGCAATAAATCCTTGACAAGCCATGCTGAAGTGGTAACTGGGTCATTTCATGGTTCTGCATCTAGCTCTGACAGAGGACACTGGATGTGGCTGTATTAGAAAGCTACGTATGAGGCATGCAGTGTGAGACAGGGGATAAATCTCTTCATTGCATCAGCCCTCCCCCAGCCCTGCTAAGAGAGCCAGGGCCAAGGGCTGTCTCTCTGAGGGATTTGACAGGCATCATCTCACTTCATCTGGGCTGAAAAATTAAGTGCATGTAATTGTAGACCACACTGATCATTCTGATGTGTGAGTGGTTTCGTTGTTGGCTGTCTCTTGAAAGCCTCTGAAAGCTCTTTCAAGCACCTGAAATTCTTTCAGATTTCTTACTCCCCCCGTGTGGAAATACCCAGGTTGGGGGGAGGAAGGAGAGAGAACACAGCTCTGAGCGATACCACATGTAGTTGTGTTTACAGATTTGACGAACTCTCTCTAGTCTGGCTAGAGGACATGAAATTACAGACACTGATGTGCCATCACACCAGGGAGAAGGTAGTGATTAATCACCATGGCTCACAGAGCAGCAACTTGGGAACTGGCTGTACAGCAAATGCTGGCAGTCCCAGGGGATTTGAGCGGCAGCAGCGGGTGACAAGCCTATCCCTGTGAAGGGATGCCTCAGCACCCCAGGATGGACGGGACAGGCTTGATACTTTCATGTCAAGCAGCAGAGAGCCTTGTTTCCCATGTAAATGTGATGCCTTTCAGGTCATAAGCCTGCAGAAGTCACCAGGAGCATAACTGAGTGGGTCAGATCTGCTGCACAGATGGAGTTATTTCGGCTTTGCAAGTGAGACAGGGTGACCACTTTTGGAAGCAAGCAAATAGCCGAGCAAAACTGTGTTAGACAAATAGTTCCTGACACGTAGGCAGAGCTAGATAGGGATCTGCTCCAAAGGTCTCATTGGCAATACCCTGCAGGCTTTTACTCACCCTTGCTTTTGCTGAGACTTATTTCAGCAAGTAGCAAATGTTACATTTGCTTCAGACATTTATTTTGTTTCTTTCCTTACTGTGTGGTTTATTCTGCAGAGTAGGAATTTCCCAGTGCTCAGTCCTTGGCTGACTCCATGTTGCAGTGGANTTTTTTTTTTTTTTTTAATTAAAATATTTCAATTAGCTTCAAACCATCACAATGAGCATCCCCTCATCTTTAACCAAGTTGTCCCAGGTGGGAACATAAGTCTGAATCCAGCCTTCATCCATGGGACCCTGGTTATCCTCTTGTCTATACTCACCAGAGAGAGGCAGAAGCCACAAGATGCAGTTGGGTCTGTGTGGGCTGACCAAGTTCTGGCATTACCCTCACCCCATAGACAGAAGGGGGGCAATGTGGTCTCTGTTGTGTCTTGATACTTCTGCCCAAGTGAGTTTTCCTGGAGACATGTTGGTGTTTGGGATATTTCAGGGAATTAAACCTGACACAGATAATAGCTCTATCTGGTCTATAGAGGACTAGGCCAGCTGCCAGCCCTCCCAGTGATGTTCTTGGCCATGACTGCTGCCTTCCAGCATCGACTTCTGTAGGCTGTGTGGTGTGCTACCTAAAGCCTTTGCTTTTTACTGATTTCAGCTGTTTCAATTCTCTGTATAATTCAATTCTGTATATGGAGGCGGTTACAATTTGTTCTTTGTTAGGGAGGCTGCTGGCAGGATTGAGACACCCTATGTAGGTTTATTCTCCTTCTAAGCAGAACACGTGCATACTGCCCCCCACTTTTGGGAAAGATGCCCAGGCTGAACTTCACCTAGGTGAATGTCTGCAATCCAAGACTTGGCTTTTGCTTCTGAACAAATAATTTTGTATGTGAGGGTGCTGAGGCACTAGAACAGCTAAGCAACATCTGAAAATCAGGATTTTTACTTCAGGACAGGGACCATGAAGGGGTTGACTGTGACCTCTCTATGTGTTATTAGATTCTCAAATCAAAACCAATAGAAGAGAGAGAAGGGGCAGCACTTTGACCTGCCTGGATCTCTGCATTCCAGTTCTGCTCTCTCACAGATGCTGGAGGAAATGCCAGGAACTTCTCAATTTTTTTGCCATCTCTGTGCCCAGTCTTCTGACCCATGCATAGCCTCTGCTCACAGGATACTTGGAGTGAATGCATTGCAGACTCAGCAGGGATGTTTGTGGTCCTGACATTAGCAATGGCTCATGCTGCTTCATAGTCTTCGAGTGGTAGAAACTCAGCCAGTCTATGTCCTTGGAGTCAGCTTTATGCCCTTGGCTGGGCTGGACAAGCCTAGGAGGCATTAATGGCACTGCAGTGATGTTCACTGAAATGTTTCCTTCCATGCTGCTGTTCCTGAGCTCCCTAGCAAAAAAAAAAGCAAGGGAAGCATCTTTAATGTATTTGGGAGAGACTTGCTGGCCCTGCAGCAGCAGTTCAGCAGTGAAGGTTGCATCGAAGGTTCCTTATGTGTAGTGAGTGATGTAGAAGCTGCATCTCCATTTTTTGCAGCTCTTGCAAAGGAGGTTGCAGGGAGACACAAGGTTACTCTTTCCCCTCAGGCACCTACTCTTTGCTTGTGGCTCTCTGTCCTCTTCCAGTACTGGCAAGGCAGTCCCAAGGGCAAAGTCACAGAGAATGGACTCTGTGTCACACCATCCAGAGATGTGCTTCTTCTTCCATGCCTCTGTTCTTACTGAAAGGTGAGACAATTCATCTCCTACTTTCCAAAACAAAGCAGCACCACAAGTTAAAAGGCTATCTGAAAAAAAACAAGGTAGGAGCTGGCAAAGGCTCTGGTGCATTGGGACTGAAGCTGTCAGAGTGAGAGGAGGGACTCAAGGGTGGAATTTCTGGCTGGGGACTGCAGCGTGCAGCCTCTGAATGCAAGAGCTGCCCAGGTTTGTGGCGCAACTCAGCTCTGGTGGGCTCATGGGGCTTGTAGCAAAAGGATGCAGAGGCCTACAGAGGCTAAAAACAGAACTGTGAGAGGCTGAGAAAACAAAGATGAAACACCCAGAAAGCTTCTATATGCAGCTGCAAAATATACCTTCTGCTGCATACAGCAATGATTTGGGAGAAGACATGAAGTGGGGGTTGGCAGCGCAGACCAACTTCTTGTGTTTCCCTTCCTGGGAATGCTGAGTCAGCTGTAAATCACTCTCCTGTCCAGCATGCTCCCCTCAGGCTACGTGGTGTGGGAAAGGGCTGCACATCATCCCTCCTCTCTTCACAGTGACACTGCCCTCACTGCGGTCTTTCTCGAAGGACTTTGTATATTTGAGGGGATGCTGGACAGGTCCTTGGAAGAGGATCACTGAATAAGAGGACATCATCAAGCCGAGAAGCTCTTGAGCTGTGGCTAAATGCAGTTGCAGTCTGGTAGTGTATTAAGGGGCATTATCAGCTCGTTACCGCATTTTTTAGGTTATGCTCACAGTTGGAAATGAAATATTAGGCTGGCTGGAGTCCAGAGCAGCTCACAGGGAGACCGGTGCAAAATCATCTATCTCCAGGAGCTGTCCTGGAGCACGTTGAGAATGTGCACCCTGGGGTGCAGAAGAGCCTGAACAACCCTGTACTTCTTTTTAGCTTCAGCCATGCCATCACACACGGAGACGCCAGCACAGATAGATTTGTCACCTCTGAGCTCCTTTAGGTCTCAGCACAGCCCTGGGGCAGAGCTGGAGCGCTGCCACCCACACAGCACAGCCTGAAGGAGCTCCCCAGCCCCTCGCTCAGCCGGCTTATCTCCGAGATAAAGGCTGTGCAGCTTCCCTGACGTCAGCGCAGCAGGCAGGAATCCCCTGCACGAAGCCGCAGTGGCTTCACCTCCGCTGGAACAGCGCAGGGCGCCCGGGAGCCGCTGGCGCTCCGCTGCAGGCTCGGCATTCCCGCTGCATGCTCGGCATTCCCGCTGCTGGCGGCACAGCCTGTGGGAAGCCCTGCTCGGAAAGCTCCGCTCAGCACAGCCACAAGCCCCCAGAGCTGAAACGAACCCGACCAAGTCGATTATATTATGGCCGAGACTGTTAAATAAACAGCCCTTGATGAGTGCAGCGGGATGTTTAATAAGAGCCTTCTCAGCCCCCTGTGCCCCCCGCCTCCCATAATGACTTGTAGAGGCAACCCTACCATCTCCAACCAGCCAGGGGAGAGGCAGCGAGGCAGGGTAATTTGTATTCCAGCTCTGTTACTGCTTCTAGTGCTTCCAAGAAGCAAGTAAAAATAGCATTCCCTCGTTTGGTAAATAATAGCTATCTCCTCACAGGCCCAGGTTGTCAGGAGCACTTAAAAGGGAGGTTGCAGGAAGAGTCAACGCCAGAGAGATGGGACACGAGGACTTGGAGATGGGGACAGGGGAGGGTGAGTGAAATGGAAAACCCTGAAGCGCCTCATCATCAGCTGCTGCACACGCAAGGGAAGCGACCGACTGACCCTGCCGGCATGGGGCTCGGGCGAGCTGGCTCTGGTCCTCTGCACAGAGCTAATAGGGGTGTTTATCACCTGCACCAGCGCTTGGAGGAGAGGGGTTGCTTTTAAAGAGCAGACAGGTGTAGGGAGTGCCATGGTAACACTGCGGGAAGGGATGTTACCGCTTTTGTTTTATATTTGCATTGCAGATCTGCCCAGCTGTGGGGGATTTCTGCAGGCAGGAGCAAGGCAGCACTGCCTGGCAGACAGGGGAGGGTCTTTGTACCCTGTGGGAGAAGGGGCAGCTCTGACTGACCCGCAGCACCTTGTTCCTGCTCACACGTTTGCTCCAGATGGTTTTAGGAGCACAGCTGTGACAAGTTTGGGAATAAGGTGAGCCTGTAAATGGGAAAAGCCTCCAGAGGAGGATGAATCGACCTCAAACAAATGGCTTTGGAACATGGCATGCCACCTGGGTCTCTAAATTCTGCTCATCTTCAAATGTTGAACTGCAAATTCTCTTGCTTTTCTAGTTTTGTGACTGATTCAGGGTGGTTTTTTTTCTGCTTTCCTGGTCCCTAGATAGCAGCATCCTGGGGCACAGTGAGGGTCAGCAGTGTGACCGGAGGGTGCTTGTGCAGCCTGTCAGTATCAAGCGCTCCACTGGGCAGTGTTGCACCAGCACGTGGCATTCCCTAGGGCAGCCAGAGCTGGGCACCCATCCTTACTCTGCACAGGCTTCCTACCTGAACCAAGTCTCTGCTTTTGTGTTTCCCCAGCTATAAAACAGGACTGGCAGTATCTGCCTGTCACCTCAGCGAGCTTAAAGGCTCAACACACTTGTACATGTTTTTAAAAATTGAGTCACAGGGAAGGGTGATGGTAGGAAAGGAAAGATGCAATTTAGTGTTCTGCAACAGGTCTAGGGAAAGCACCTAACCCTCTACAGTCCTTAATTATTAAATTCATGGTGAGAACTAGGCAGCACAGCTAAGCTGCAGTGGGATCGTGTCTGTGGGTTGAAAAAACGATAAGGATTTCCCTGCCATGTCTCTGAGCAGAAGCAGGAGATGCTCCTCTCTCAGCTTTCCCTTGATGCAAAAAGTAGATGCAGTTTCTCCTTGATCAGGCTCAGGGCAGACAGGTGTGAGGCTAGGAGTGGGGATGCTAGCTGATAGCTCCTGATTTCTCTGGAGGAGAATCACCACCACAGAGCTCCAAGCAGTGTGGATGCTCTTGGGCTGTAGGATCATGAAGGAAGTGAATCTCTGAGGCTGGAACTCACTGTTCTGCTGATGTTTTACTTATCTCTGTATTTCCCAGCTCTGCTGAAATCCCTGCTTGTGTAGCAATGATTTAATTTCAGAAATCCCTCCAGATCCCAGCCAAATCCTGCCCTTAGGAGCACATATTAGCAGGCAAAGTTCAGTCTGGCTTTTGCCATGGAAAGTGCAGGGAGCCCATTTTCCCAAGTGGTGGGGGATGCCAATAAGCCAGTGACCAAACCAGCCCCCACCAGACTGTCCCTGCAGAGAGCACTGCCTTGTGGGCACAGAGGGGTCCCATGTCCCAATGAGTTCAGTGGGTTCCCAAGGGCTGGCTGGTTGGGGTACCTCTACTTCCAGAAACGGAGAGATCTTCAGAACTGAGCTGTGATTGATTATTGAAACAAATAAGTTATTAATATTAATAAACAAATTCCATTTATTAATGACATTGCCTTTGTTTGGATTTGTCAGTAGGATGAAGGGATGGTGAGGGGTCTCTGGAGCTCTGTGACAGCCAGGTTATAACCTGATAAGGACATAACACCTCCTCTAATGATAACAGGATCATATCAATAGGTGTCCAAAACTGCTTCTGCCTTTTTACCTTCTTACCAATTCCTGAATCTCTTCCCTTGTGCTTTGGACCCTGAGGATCACACTGTAAAGCACAGGTCCTTTCATGGACCATCAGGTGCAGAGGACTGTTCATTCTGTACCTCACAAGGACTGGCTTGGCTGGCCATGTGTGGCTGGGGATCCTTCTCTGATAACTGTGGCTGTAAAATATTATCTTGGGCAAACTGAATGCCAAAAAGGAATGAGAGGAGGGGAGAGAGAGTTAGTATTTTCTCTAAAACATAATTAGCTTTCTCTCACTGCATGTGTTAGCAGAAAGAGCTTTGCTTCACTAAATGTTCTTCTCTGCTGCATATCTCATTTGGGGACTTGTTTGGAGGGATACAAAGAGAATACCCTGAGTGTGGAAGTCTTTGAGAAGTAGCTCATTTTGTTCAGGATGATGCCTTGTTGGCTTCTGGGTGTTTCAGAAAGTGTACTGCATACATATTTCTCTTTAACCTTCTTTTTATCCTATCAAGACAAGATCAAGGGTTACTTATATAGCAAAATAATATCAGCCACAGGCTGCATCAGAAGCTTCCTGGCTGTAATAACTAAAGACATGTATACGTATATTTTAGCCATTAAGGAGGAAACCCTGCCAGAATGCATTATCTTATTTTTGGATACAAAACTTTGAAGCACAGAACTATGCTTCATAGCACTGCAAAATAACTGTCAGGGGACAGAAGGATTTCCACAACTGAAATGAGCAATGGGCTGTCCAGGCTACTTGCAAAGCTGGTACAGTGGCCAAAACAGGGTGCTGTGCATAAAACATGAACTCGTCTTTGGGGCTCTAAATTGGTTCTCTCATTGGCAAACCAGCTCTGAGCCATGCAAGCATAGTATCCCTAAAGTGGTGAGGATTTATGGTACCTCATCCAGCAATGAGCAAACTAGTGAAACCCAGTGGGCAGAGCACAGGACCATGAGTCTGCCTCGATTTCCCTGCAAAATGTGACAGCAGCAGAGATTTCAGCTAAGAAACACCCTGAAATTGTAATGAAGTCAGCTGTATGTGCTGTTTGGCACATGTGCTGGTGGCCGTGGTTAGCAAAGTGTTTCCTGTGATTAAGGTTACCCCTGGGTTTTAATGCTGGGGGAGGAACTGGGGCTGTCTAGTTTTGCTGGGGCAGGGAGGCTACCTTTCTGTATCCATGAGGGCAGCAGAGCCTGGGATGCAGGGGAGCGTGTGATGCAGATGAGCAGCAGCTTTGCAAGAGCAGCTGCTCACCAAGAGCGAGGCACTTAGGAGAACAGCAAACACGATGGCAGTAAAAGGCAATCAGAATATTGATTCTTTTTACATACAGATAAGCCTGAAGCTGTAACAAACCCAAGGTTTCCTAAAACTGGTGGAACATTGCTAGGCTGTTTATCAGGCTGGGAGACACAAAGGGATTTCAGATGAAAAGGAGTTTCAAAGCATCAGGGCTTAGCTCTGTCTCAAAACCGTGTGGATCTGCAGCACGTTGTGTATCGTACAGCCACATACATTGTGGAAGCACACATTGCCTGGCTGTGCAGGGTGCACTCCTCCTCGTGTAAGTGTGGAAAGCAGCAGAGCTACATCAGAGATGAATTTGCCCAATTACTAGTGATAAAATCAGCCATTGTTCAGGGCACAGCAGAGAGCACAATGCCAGCTGGCTGAGGGCTTGCTAGGGAGGTGCCTAGCAGGAAAAGCCACCACGTAACAAATCCCAAACCCTTCCCTGTACAAGCAAATTCAGTTCTCTAATTGTCTTTTCCCTATTTTTNTTTTTTTTTTTTTTTTTTTTTTTTTTTTTTTTTTTTTTTTTTGTCCCAGACAGTGTAACTGAAGTCAAGACAGACATTTATGTGACGAGTTTCGGCCCGGTCTCGGACACAGATATGGTAGGTGCCACTGGCTGGTCCCCTTATATGAAGGGATGGCTTCTCTTGCAGCTGCAGCAGATGTGTCCCACTCTCAGCCCTGCACAATTTGGGCAAAACTGGGATTTTCCTAAATGGCAGGAACATGAGGAAGCATCCCAGCTGCCTGCCTGGACACAAATGTGCCTCATCATCATGCAGCCCATGGGGAGCTTGGTATGGATGGTGACATGGATTGTCTCTGAGGTGCATTTGGGCTTTTAGAAACCAATGGATAATGCAGCCTTGAGAGTCAGTGCTTTTGCACTGCTCTAGCATGCTGCAGGCTTCAGGGTCTTTTTCCTTCCTGTAAGTACAACTTCATGATATAAGGAGGTCTGCCCACAGTACCAAGACCTGTATGTAGCATGCTCCATGCATTAGACACCTGAACAAATGCTGTCACTGTACCCAGCTTTCCTTGACCTGATGCCACATGGAAGAAGAAGGGCACTCTCTAGGAAGAGAGGATGATGCCAGAAGCTTTACAATTCTTTACAGTGAGGGTGGTGAGACACTGGCACAGGTTGCCCAGGGAGGTTGTGGCTGCTCCCTCCCTGGAGGTGTTCAAGGCCAGGTTGGAGGAGGCCTTAAGTGACCTGTACTAGTGGGAGGTGTCCCTGCCTATGGCAGGGGGTTGGAACTGGATGAGCTTTGAGGTCACTTCCAACTTTACCATTCTATGATTCTATGAATCTGACTTGTTTTGGTAGTGATGCCAGAAAGGAGAGTTCACTATCAAACTGTCCTTAATGCTTGAACCAGAAGGGAGGCAAAAGACAAAAAAGAAAATGAATGAACTAATTGCCATATTTTGACATGTTCAGGGAAAATTACTAGTGAAAAGGCCTGGGGTCTGAATTTAGGCTTGTATTCCCACAACAGTTTGTCTTCTAATTAAAAGAGGACTGTGGAGCATAATTAATAGTGAGCTTTCTCAACAGCATTTCTTGCACTTCATATTCCACACGCACCCAGGCACACAGAGATGAGTTGACTGTTGATGGTTGCTCAGCTTTTCGAGGGTGCCACATGAGGACAGCCAGTCATTCAGGGCTGAGATCCTCCTGCACATCCAGACCCAGGGGTGACCTGCTGCTGGCATAGCCCAAGCCAACAGTCCTGACCTTGGAGGGAGCCCACTTTGGGAGAGGGAGCAGATGTTGCTCTTGGCATCTGTGTCAGGTAGAAGTAATGTCCTGCAGTTCTTGAGGCCCCCCTCTCCAGAGCTGTTGGGTTTCCACTGGTCAATATGGCCATGAACATCTTTTCAGCTCTCCTGTCCTAGCAAATGGAGGAGTTAGGAGAGAACACAACCTCTGTCTTTCTTTCAGGTATTAGCCTCATCACACAACTCCATGTTGCTTTGGAAAGACCACTCCCTTCAGGGTCAGATGTCAGCACAGCCAAGAGTATTAATGTCATCTGAGTTCTCTCTCTGTCTGGCTTGCTTTCCTGCCACAGCAGAGACCCATAATATATTCAGCAATCTGAGCCCTTGGGGAGTATCTGATAATTACTTCCAAGGTGGAGCATATTTGATTAAGGGAGTGCATATAATGAACTGTGAAGAAATATGAGGTATTGAAGAGAGGAAGGTATTCTCTGCAATGTGGTTTGACAAAATGAATTTAAAATTAGGCAGACAGTTAAAGAATAATAAATGATTTCCCCTTTGCATGCTTTAGTTCCACATATTTTACAAATGCATAACAAATGTGTTTCAGCATGCTGAAATGTGAGAGAAAGAGAGAGAAACTCTTTCTCCTCAGGAAGCGTGAAGAGAGCCTCATCTTCTGCTGTGGTTCCTTTCCTCCCAGGAGTGGGGAAGTCCCTCCTCCACTCACATCTTCCTGGGGATCTGGCTCCTCTCCCTCCCATAACCATTAATCATCACGATGGAAAGCCACTCCTGTGCATCTTGATGGAGCCAGAGACTGTAATTATGATGATGGAGGAGAGGCAGGTAAAGTTGATGTGGAGAGTGGAGAAGAGCAGACGGTTACAGAGCATTGAGGAGGATGTGTAGGCCTGTTCCATGAGATGCTCCGAGGGACTTCTAATCTTTCTTTCAGTTTGGTTTGGAAAGTAGAGCCTGATAGGCTCTGACATATGCCTGAATCTTTGGTAGCAAACTCTTACAGCTTTCCCTCAGTCCCCAGGACAAAGACAAAAAAAAAAAAAAAAAAAAAGGTCCAAGGATTTTCATGCTCTGGTGGGTGAAGTCTGGAGACAGATTCAGTTTTTGGTCACTTCTACGAGGCAGAGAAGAGCATACCACAGAACTAAGCCTGCTCCTTGGAAGAGATGACTTGGGAATGATGCTTTCATGGAAAGAGGTATAGAAAAGAGGGGAAGAAGCTGAAGATAAATCTTCTCTTTGGGAACAATTCCTTAGGATAAAAGAAGAGCAGGCCCTGGGAATTAGAGTCAAAGTTCTGCTTTTTTGTTTGTTTGTGTTTAATAAGAATGGGAAGTTCTGAATAAAATAGCTCTTCTGCTCTGCATTTTTCCCAAACCTGTCTTCTGGGACTGCACACAGGCTCATTCCTTTTGTTTCATCCCTTTACTGAGCTTAAAGCCACAAAGTGAAGATCACTTCCAGGAAAGGGGCAAAATATCTTGTACAGGGCAGAGCCTGTGGGAACATAAGATCTTCTCTTTCCTTCCTCCAGCTAGGCTTCAGAAACTTCACACTTCAGCAGGAGTAGGCCTGTGGACAGGGAACAGGAATGAATTTCGTTACCAAGATGCTTTTGTTCAGCTGCCATCTGCTGCAAAACCTGTAGAAATTTCTATGCCCTATAGGAAACTGATGTGCATCAGCTTTTAAGTGCTGCTGAGAAGAGCTACAGGAAAGAAAATCACACACAGTGATAAGCTTAGTTGCTTCTGCAGCCTCCAGGAACCTGTGAACAGAGAGTAAGGGTCTGTGAGAGCAGGGGAGGAAAAAGTGGGACAGACAGATATTCAGAAGCCCCTAACTCACTCTGGAAGTCTCCTGAGCTAATGAGAGCCTTCATTGTCAAAGAGATGTGTTGTGGAGGTGAGCAATGGTGCAGCTTATGCTGATGGGCTGAAAACTTTCCTACAAGTGACATGGAACTTCAGAGGCCATGAGGTGGCTCAGGTCACAGGGAACTGAAGTTCCTTATGTTAGGCCCCAGGCAGATGGATTTAATATTGCCTTGGGAATACTTATGGAGCTCCAGCATCTTTACTGCTTGGTAAAGTGGTTTCTGAGGCTGCCTGCACAAAGAAAGGAGCTGGTCCTGACTGCAGAATTTTAAAGAGATCAGTTCTAATTGCCCCAGCTGGAATTTAGCCTAGGAAAAGAGTTTCAACAGTAGCTGAAAGAAGAAAAAAATATTAAGGAGGAAAAAAAAAATTTAAAAAATAAAAAAGAGGGGGGAAGAAGGAGGAGGAGGAGGAGAAAAGAAAGAGAGGGAAAGTAGGGAAAAGGAAGAATAAGAAAAGAAGGTCACAGGATCTTGGACTGCAAGTTTGTGAGGTCCTTGAGTCAATGTTTTTCTAGAGCTGACCTTGGGAACAAAATAGTGTTTAGACAATATCATGAAGATTTTGTTGGTTTTTTGCTTTTTTTTTTTTTTATTTCTTGAGCAGGGCTCTCAGTATCAATATTCAGGCCAAATTCCATTTCCGGGAACTTTATTTTTTGCCTTTTTAACTTTCTGCATAGCTGCACACAATAGTTCCCTCTCCTGAAACATCTGAGTAAAGGTGATGGTGCAGCAGAGTTACCCCAGGACCGGTCAGTGTAGGTTGTATTGCCACTTGTCTACCATCATCAGAAACACTGAAACACAAATTTTGAGGTCATATGTTAAGTCATTATAGAAAATGTGGTAAATGGTCTCTACCCTCCACAGATTTCTCCACTGTTGCACCACACTTCATGTCAACCAAGGTGTGCCAAACCAGCATGCTCAATGACCAGAGATGTTCACTGTGTCTCGACCCAGCTTGGTGTCAAGGAAGAGCTGAGTAAAACCAGCCTGACTTTTCTCTCCTCTCCCCACAAAGGAATACACTATTGATGTCTTCTTCCGGCAGTCCTGGAGAGATGAAAGGCTGAAGTTTGATGGTCCCATGAAAATACTTCCCCTGAACAACCTGCTGGCAAGTAAGATCTGGACTCCTGATACCTTCTTCCACAACGGGAAGAAATCTGTTGCCCACAACATGACAACCCCCAACAAGCTGCTGCGTCTGGTAGACAATGGCACCCTCCTGTACACCATGAGGTAAGCTCCTGTCTCCTGGGCCACCATCTTCCAGGTCCTTACACACATGCAGGCAAGGATGGGGCCTTGAGGTACATAACAGCAAGGTTTATGCAGATTCCCACTGACTCTGTTAGCACACTGGAGCCTTACCCTGCTGTTTTCCCTGCTTCCTTGTTTCCTACTTGTGTACCATCACTGATCCTCACCTTAGGCACATTTTTACAGGCAGCTTCTTGTCATTCACGTTGATCTTTGTCATTTATGTGATGAGGTAGATGTGTTGGGATCTACAGTTTATGGAGTTGGTGTGCTGCCCAACTTACTTTTATTCCTGACCTCTGATGGAATATGAAGCCAGGTTTCCAGTGTTCAGGCTTTCCAGCAGGAGAGCATTAAAATGGGAGAATTTTCTCTTCTCCAACAGCTTGAGACCAGACCTAAATTTGTTCAGCATGTTACATCAGAGTCATTGGAAACATCTAATGAACCTAAGCTTGCTTGTGAGAACAATAGGAGGGGGGTTCCTACCTCGTGGAACCAAAAATCCAAATCTGTGTATTCAGTGAACATCATTAGGGAGAAAAAAGTACCAGCTTATTGTCCTGGGTTTGACTCAGCTGGCGGCTGAGTGCCAGCAATCCAGTTACAACAGAAGGGTTTTCTCCTTCCCCACCCACCCCCTCCCCTCTGGGTGGACAAGTAGGAAAGGAGGCAGGGAAAGCTGAAATGTCAGTTGAGATGAGGACAATTTATCAGATATCAGATTACACAAAGGGAAAACAAAACAAAACAAAAAACAGGAGAAAAGGTACCAGTGTACACAGCAGATGAGGCAGCAAAAACTGCTGCTGCATGCACACCAAAACCAGAACAAAAGGGATGAACCCCAGCCTGGAAACAACAACAACAACAAACACCAAAAAAACAGAACAGGAAACTTTACAAACCATAGAATATATTACAAGTCTCATAAACCCCATCCAACCTCCTCCCTGTTATGCAGCAAGCATGATGTCATTACAGTGTGGAATATATGATCCAGCTTGCTCCACTGGTCTGTGCTGCTGGTGGGGATGTAGCCCTGTCCCTCCATCCCCCATCCATCATCCCTCCTGGTGGGGCCAGTCAGCTTCAACCACTACACTTATTCAAAGCTGTGCTTTGGAAGTACCAGATTTGGAGAGATCATTGAAAATCAATTAGGGGTCCCCAGACATGAGGTAACCCTGCAGCACGAGACCCCAGGCAGTGACCGAACCTGGGCAACCCCTCACTGTAAGCTCCAGCAACTGGCACCTTCCTTTCAAAACACAAATTGCTGTTGGAGAGCCATGCTTAGGCAGGCATGTTCTCTGGATTCCTCAGCAACAGCCCTGGTACATAACATTTATCACTGAGCTGCAACAGGTGGAGAGCATGAAATGAAATGCCTTTGGGTTAATTGTGCATTAGTTCCCAAACTATTCAGATATTCCTGGATGCTTGTAAGCTACTCACCCACGTAAATAATGTTTGCCACCTGGGGCTGATGTACTAATTTGCCTTATGAGGTAAATGGGCTTATAAATGAAACAACAAGGTGCTCGTGGATGCACAAGAAAGGTACTGAATTTGCCTCAGAAAGCCCTGAATCTTTGTTCTCAAAAATTATCTTCTCTGCTTCTATCTTCAAACCATTCCTAATCATTAACAGGCTCCACTGGAGACTGCGTGCCAAGATGCTGGATTTTCACCTCTCTTATTTTAGAACCAGCTAGAATTTCATCTTTTCCTAGTTAAGCTGGCTGTGACTCTCGATAGTGTCAGCAGATTTTACAACCTACAGTGATAAACAATGCTCTGCATTTGTGCAGCAGTTCTCAAATATGAGCTAATCCTCCCAGTGCCCTGGGGATTTAGGTCTCCACCCACCAGGAATCTCACGTTCCTGAGGCAGATGGGGTAAATGGAAAGAGAAGCCCAGCTTGACCTAAGGGCTTGGTTCTGCTCCCAGCTCTCTGACCTACATGGGGATGACTAACACTGTGCCCATTTATATCATTGTCTGACTGTAAAGTTTTATAGGAGCTGCTGGCATAAGACACCAAAAAAAGCACTCAATTTCAGGGCTTTTATATCTTTTCACTTCTTCTTTATTCAGCAAATAGCCATTAGCTCCAGCAAGTTTTGTGTGAAAGTACTGGATTTACTTGTCTGTGTGGGGCTGGGCAGATGCCAGGATGGCAGCAGTGCAAGGCTCTTGGGAATGAGCTTCTTGAGGAAAGTGGAGTCATGGGATTTTAAAAACACATCCTTCAGTTTAGCTGTCTCCTGAAGGGGAGGATGAAGGAGAATCTAGATCCTCCCTTTGCATGTGCTCCCACCCCCCTTTAAATGTATCTTTAAGGCTTTATGAGAGGTGAAGAGGTAACTCAGAGATATCCAAAGTTTGGGGGCCTGATATGAGACCTTTTGTCACATACTGTATTGCACAATACCAGGAGCTGTAGTGCATGGAGATCTTTTCCTTACCTAGCACAGGCTGCTGCTGTGCAGTTGTGAATGAAGCTGTCGGAAAGGCAGATGCAAGGCTGCCTAGTCCAGGACTGTTCTTCAGCCTGAGGTTCAGAGACCAAGTCAGAGAATCATAGAATGGTAAGGTTGGAAGGGACCTCAAAGGTCATCTAGTTCCAACCCCCTGCCATAGACAGGGACACCTCCCACTAGAACAGGTCTCATCTAACCTGTCCTACCTGGCTCTGCCACCCACAGGCACACATACCTCAATTGCCCTTGGGAACCTCTTCCCATGAAAGGGCTGGAAGGAGACACATATTTTATGTTCAAGTGGCACATTCACTGCTCTCCCTCATGCCTAGGGGCATGCACATGTCCTCCTCAAAGAAACTAGCAGGACCAGGAAGCCAATCTCAGCTTGACAAAGCTGACACCCAGCAAAATGCAAATCCCAGAGGCACACTCTGTCTTGCCGATGAAGGATCAAGTTTGGACTTTGTGCTTGATCGAGGCTAATTGGAATATTTTAATGGAGAAAATTATATGATAGGCTGTGAAAGGAAAACAATGGTGATGTCTACTTCACTCATAGGCTTGCTGAGATGGATAAGACTAAGAACAAAAACATTGATAGGACAGTCAGTCTCTTGATCTTTCTCTGGGAGCTTCCTGCCTTCTCCTCTCTGCCGAGTAACCTCACTAACCACTTTCCTTCTATCTCCCCTGGCCCATCCTCTAAACTCACCTTGCACGTAAGGCAGACCCTGGGGTAAGGTATAGGGGTGGAGAGAAGGTGGAAGGGTGGTTGGGAGCCCCTCCTGGGGACTCTGATTTCTGGGAGGGGTCTTGTGTTTCTGTATTACCTCTAACTTGTATATTTCTGTAACTATTCTTGTCTATTCTCTATATCTCTGCTTGTACATTGTGCTAAGCTGTAAATAGAGCTTCAATCCTTAACTTCCAGCTGGCTGAGTCTAGTCTGGGTGCTTTTACAAAGTGGGGGGGGGAGCAACCATCACAGACCTCCACCAGATTTTCCCATGACTGGCAGGGCTGCCCAGGTGATCCCTTGAAGGCTCAGTCTAGACTGGTACATTGCCATGGCATTTGACTGCTGAGATATATCTTACTCCTTTACCTTGTACCAACCAATGTCCTCTGAGGGATCAGTTCTGCTGATGTGCAATTAGAGGCATGTCTCTTGCTATTTGTCCTGCTGTGAAAGCAACTTCTCTTAGTCAAGGTTTACATTTATAGATGAAGTTGCTCTGGTGGAACAGCAACCCTGACACATGCATTCAGCAAAATTACACCTGTGTGACAATATTTATAGCTCCTGGAGAGAGCCTCTTTATCACTGACCTGAGCTTCAAGGAGTTGCAGACCAGGGAGGTGAGCATCCAGAGATTTCCTTTAGTCAAGGCACAGCCTCCTCATGGATCAGTGCAACATCACAGTGTAAACATCTGATCACTGGCTCAGGCCTTGGCATCTGGGTGACAAGATGGCCTTTGCAACTGTAGCATAAAATTGCATTTCTTTATTCCTTTCCTTTTGTCTGCTGGGAAGGGACAGGACAGGATTTCTGATCCCTTTGCCTCTTCCCTGCTGCTCCAGCTGCTGGAGAGAGCACAGGGTACACAGTTTTACTACATAGCCCTGACTCTGCCATCTTGTTAGCAGAGCTCCTGCAAGATCCAAGTAGTTCACAAAAGCCCAGCTGAGACCTCGAAGCTCTGGTGTCAGACCCGAGTACAGCAAACTGGGGATTGTTCTTGAATTTATATAATGTGCAGACAAAACCTCAGCTGCTGCAGCAATCTCTGGATGTATTCTGTGGTTCAGATTGTGTGGGGCACATAGATAATGTTCTGGTGCTTCCTGGCCTTGAAGCATATGAAAATGGAGAAAGCTTAATGCTTTGCCAGAGGGATTCAACTTTGTGAATTCAAGCCTTAAAGAGCTCTCCTGCTCTTCACAAGGACTGTCAGAGTGGCATGATGAGGGGTGGTGTCAGAGAGATTCCCAGACAATGTGTGCTCAAGTTGTGCATATAAAGAACACTTTTCTTTAACTGCCAGGCTAACAGAATTCAGCTGTGTGCCCAAAGACTGCCTGAAGAACCTGTACTGCTAAAGACAATGTGAAGTCCTTAGTGGCAGTGCATGAGCACTTGTGAAAGGAGGCTCAGCCAACCTCTGGCTGAGGCAGAAGCAGAACAGGGAGGAAGGCTGAGTACAAAGACACCCGGGACATGTGCAGTCCTAGCAGGGCTGTTGAAGCCCAGATAACAACCCTTGTACCTATTGCAGCACACTCAGGGTTTTGAGCTCCTCAGGATCTTTTTTGACATCAAAGCTTTACAGTATCTCTCCCAGTAAAGGCTTTGGGCTTTTGTAAAGCCTGGGTAACTTGTGAGAGCTGCAGGTTGGAGCTTACAGAAGCCTTCCACATGATGGAGATGCAACTATCATTCTCCTTTCTGGAAAGGCAGCAGCTGGGACATTACACTACCAGCTCTGCAGGTAAAACAGACTGGCAGCTGTTTGGCTGCATCCCACATTAGGGCTGATCCTAGACAACAATATAGATGGACCTGAGCAGACCAAAGCTGGGCTGCTACACACTCAAGCAGACAAATAGAGGAGGTGGGATTTGCACATCCTGCTTTACAGATTCCAGAGTGGATCCAAAGGCAGAAACTACCTGTTTTCCAGGCTAGGTTTTGTGCTGACAGGCTTTTGTAAGGAAGCTATCCCAGGAGGGAGAATTCTTGAGAGCTCAACTTACCTTGCTGCATTTCTGCCATCTTGGACTGAAATCTCCAAGGACTGGGGGAGAATGCAAAAGTTAATTCAGTGTTTTCATATCCAGCACAAGGAACCTAGAAGCAATTTGGCTTTCAAGCTCAAATCTCAGCAATTAAACCTAACCTAGATTCTCACATGGTCTAAACTGTAAACACTACTTGGCCTGACTGTGGTTATTAATGAATCTCATGGAGGAGAAATCAGGACAAGACTCAAGCAATATCCCTGGTATAAATAGTCAGTTCTGCTGTGCAGGGTGCTGTCATGTTTTTGTACCTCACATACACCAGGGGATTACTGCATTTGCGTCCCAGAAATTGGTCTGAGACTCTCACTCACGGTGCAGCACTACGCAGGTAACGACAGGGGCTCTAATGACACATCAAAGGCTTTGCTAAGCTCCTGGTAACCATGAGAACAAAGCCGAAGTGGTTTGCTGTACCGTCAGCCCTGGGAGAGGTCTGTTTAGCCTGATTCACGCTTCTTGCCATTGTGCTGAGCAGTTCAAAGGACTTCCCATGACTGCAAAGAGAAAAAACATGGTTTGTTTCCTGGATGTTCCACTTTTGGTGCCATCGTGCCAGCAGAGTGAGGAGAAAACATGAGGAGTTTGGAGTCTGTTTTTAAGACAGTTCTGCATAAGTTATCACTAGAAGCTGGAACAGATGAGCCAAAGGATGCAGCAGCTGGGTTATGTGGTGGCTGACAGCTTCACTATTTTTCACATGCTGTTTAGGCTTTGTAATGGCATTTCAGGGCTCAGGTGCCTAGCCCTGGAAAGGGCATCAGGACAACGAAGCAAACTTCTGTGACTAGCAGGCCATATGCTCCCTTGCACAGGTTAAGGGGCAAAGGTGAGACTTTCTGCAGCAGGCTCTCTTAACCAACTGCTGCAGAAGCAGTGCTAATTGTCCAGGAAGGGAGATGCATTCCTCTTACTCTGACATTTTGGTGTTTCATTAGGTAAAGCATATGGTGCTGAGGAGTCCTTTGCCAGCAACAGAAAGTGGTGGAGAAGGTTAGCAAGGGGGAAGTAGAAGAGGAATATAGGCGCTCTCCTGAGCTGACTGGTTCCACTGCTCACCTGGTTCCACTGCTCACCTCAGTACCTCTGCTAATTAGTGCTATGAAAGATGAGTGTGTGCAAGAGAGGCTGCAGGAAGGGAATGAAAGATGTGTGAGGGATGTGGTGAGTGCAACAGGAGTGAGCAGCAGTGGATGCACTCTGGTATTGAGGAAAGCATCTCAGAGAGCCTGTGCTGGCTCCCTGGGATGCATGGGAACAAGCTGAAGAGGTTTCAGGCAAGGAAGAACACCTGGAAGGGAATCTGAGTCCCTTTATGTGTGATCTGTGAACTTACTGATTTCTGGCTGGCTGAGGCTGCTGGGCCAGGCTCATCTCTCTGGAATGATAGGGCATTGTCTTTCTCATTTAATTGCAGGAGACTTAAAAGCTCCTTCAGCTGTAGGTGGAGAAGTGGCAGGTTACCTTGATTTTTCAGCGCCTTGCTGATTGATTTATTGTGTTGCTGTTTACTGGCTCAGCTAATAAAACACTTCAGATTTAAAATGTAATTGTTTGAATTCCCACACACCTACGGAGTCATCCAGCATCCATAGAAAGATGTTTCCTTACCTTGACAGTGCTTGCTCTTAGTAGCCATGCCTTGGAGAAGGTAGGAGGGTATGACCAAGGCCAGCTTGTGCCCAGCTGGTCTCTGATGCCATCCTAGGCCCCCCTAAAGCTTCTTTTAGCTGCTTTAAATGATACTTAACCACTGGGCCCAGTCCTTTGAGTCATTCAGCCTCATGCATAGTGGTGGTTGATCACAGGCAAGACTTGCAAACAATATAGTTGGTAAAAAAGACCTTTCTATTTTTTTAGGGAGTTCAAGTTTGAGATCATAAGGAAAGCACTGATCAGAGAAGGGGTCAGAAAAAGCCAACTTTGGTAATACTGGGCTAAGAGCCTTTTGAAATAGTAGTTTAGGACAAAGGGTAATGGCTTTAAACTGAGTAGAATGTAGATTAGATGCAAGGAAGAAATTCTTCACTGTGAGGATGATGTGAGACAGGAACAGGTTGCCCAGAGAGGCTGTGAATGTCCCCTGCCTGGCAGGGTGCAAGGCTAGAGTGGATAGGGCTTTGAGCAACCTGGTCTGGTTTAGTGTAAAGTGTCACAGTCCATGTCAGAGGGTGTTTGGAACTAGATAACCTTTGAAGTCTCTTCCAATCCAAACCATTCTATGATTCCAGGAACTGCTTTTACAGAAGTCTTCCCCCCCCACACCCTGCCCTGTGAGGTAACTCTTGGGGCACAGCAGGGCAGGTGTGCCCAGTGGAGACAGGGCAGTGGTACCTGGCACTGGGAAACAGCAGAGATTAATAAGTGTTGCTGTTGCATTAAGGAGCAGGAGGGTACCACTGCAGAGCTGTAGTCAGAAGGTCTGCAGGAAGCTTCACCACTTTCCTTTGGTAGCTTATGCCAGAATAATGCAGTGACTTCACCATGCTGTGACCTGCTCTGCAGCACTGTGACCCTAGTGACCACTGCAAAGGGGCCGCATGCCTCTCTCCTAGACATCCCCAAAGGCTGGGATTTAAAACCCAGCGCTGGCTCCTGCAGTGGCTCTGGGTTACGCGGGAAGGTTTGGGACGCCCAGCCCTGCCCCATCAAATTTGCTTCTTGATTTAGTACCTCTGCCTGTCTCTAGCGAGGATGCCAGCGTTCCTAGACCCCCTAAAAGAAGCAAGTGAGGCTGAACGCGGGTCCGAAGTGGCGAGGTTCGTTTGCTCAGCCGGCAGAGCAGAGAGCCCGCAGCGTAACCTCTGTGTTCTCCCAGCTCTACCGGGCGGCGATTTGCTGCTGCTGCGTCCCTCGGCTGCGCTGGTGCCCGCCTGCCACAGCACCATCTGCCGCCCACATCCACCACTGCCGCAGCCCTGGACATGCCTTGCCACCTCCAAACCGCGTTGATTCTGCTTTGTTTCCCTCACAGGGCTTTCTAGACTGCTTTGTGGAGTGCTTGGGTTTCTCCACCAAATTTTTTAATGCCAAGTTTAAAAAAAGTTCCTCTTTTTTAGTTTTATTTTGTAGATTCTTTTAAGGTTTGTCNGGGTTTGGTTTGCATTTGACTAAGCCTGAATATTTTCAGTGAAGTGTAAGTTTCTTTGAATGTTTTTCCAGCTGAAGGAAAATATATCAGGAGAAGCTTTCCACTATGCTTCTTGACCTGAGTTTCCACCAGTCACCTTCAGCCTTAGGTCTGTGCACCTGCCCTTTGCATCCAGTTGTTAGTCCTGTCGTGGTTTGTTTGTTATTTTTGCCAAGCCACCAGANCTTTTTTTTTCTTTTTCTTTTCAATTCTTTCATTTTTTCCCTTTTATTTCCAGTTTTTCCTTTTAAGCAAACAAAACCAGAATTTTCCTTTTCCTTTTCAATTCTTTCATTTTAAGCAAACAAAACCAGAACCTTTTTATTTCTTTTCAATTATTTTCTTTCAAGCAAACAAAATCTTTTTTTCCTTTATTTTCAGTTCTTTCCTTTTAAGCAAACAAAACCAGAACCTTTTTTTCTTTTTTTTTTTCAATTCTTTCCTTTTAAGCAAACAGAACCAGATTCTTCTTTTTTCCCAGGGGTTTGGTTTGCATTTGACTAAGCCTGAATATTTTCAGTGAAGTGTAAGTTTCTTTGAATGTTTTTCCAGCTGAAGGAAAATATATCAGGAGAAGCTTTCCACTATGCTTCTTGACCTGAGTTTCCACCAGTCACCTTCAGCCTTAGGTCTGTGCACCTGCCCTTTGCATCCAGTTGTTAGTCCTGTCGTGGTTTGTTTGTTATTTTTGCCAAGCCACCAGAAGCAGGTCCCTTTTTTTTTTTTTGCTACAAATGATTCCTTCAGAGCAGATTGCATTAGACATCTCCTGGGAAGCTGTCTCCCTCTCCTAGGCTGCAGGGTTTGCAGCACTTTGGGAAGGAAGACAGGCTTGGAAATAACTTTTTAGAGCCTTTTATAATGGATCTTTTTATGCCTGGCCCCATGTTCTGCAGCACAGTGCTTTTTATGGTTGTGCCTCCCCTACAAAACTGCTTCCTGATAAGGTATCCCCACTGGGATTTGATGGATGTGTAAAACACACAAGTTGTCCTGCACCCTTCAAACAGTCTTAGGACATACAGTTCTGTGTCTGCCTGCAGCATCCTCTGCAGTGCCATTAGGAAGGAAAGGGCTGAGGGAGATAGGATGAGTTGCCTCACACACACAGGGCTGTGTGCAACACCTGCAACTTCATGACTCTGACTTTGTTCAGCAAGCCCAGTAGTGCTGTGTCTTCCTGACAGCAATGTGTCAGCCCTTGGCTCTTGCCAGACCACTGGGAAGAATAGGCCATGTTCCTGGGAAGCCCTCTCACCTGCTTTCCAGCAGGGTCCATGAGCTTTCCTCAGCCCCACTCGTTAATGACTTTTTTGTGCACAGTTCATAAGCAAACAGAACTCCTGAGCTTTGGCAGATTTTCTGATTGCACTGAGTGGATAAAGATGAACTCAATCGACAGGGTTGAGTTTATACAACAGGAAAGGTTGCCAGGTCTGTGTGCCTGCTGTTGTCTCCACAGCTGATGGCCTTCTGCCCAGAGATCCAGATCTGAGTGACCACATTGAGGTCTTTGTCACCTTTGATGCATGCAGGGGAAAAGACTGTGGCAGAAGGGCCTGGTGGGAGCCTCCACAGCTGGATGTTTGTGATCACATCTTGTGTTTTGTCTTGTAGGCTAACAATTCATGCAGAGTGCCCCATGCACCTGGAGGACTTCCCAATGGATGTGCATGCTTGCCCGCTGAAATTTGGGAGCTGTAAGTACCCTGGCCAGGCTCTGCAAGGAGGTGGGTACAGAGCTAAAGGACAGTCCTTTGTGTGCCCAGTGATTTCCAGGATTTTAGTGTTATGAATTATTGATTCTGTGACTTAAAATTAGTTTCTTTTCCCTCATACATGCAATCCCTGCCACATCAGAAATGGACAGCAAACAAGTCTGTCATCAGTTCAGGCTCACAGGACAGGTTGGGCACCTACAGGTTTGCTGTAAGTTTATCAGGGAAGTGGGAGGAGCAGATTCCTGTTACCCTTCTGCCTTCAGTGAGCAGCACTGCCTCAGCAGGAACAGCACTGGTGGAAAATTCAGAGGTGCTTTTCCTTTACCACAAGGTGATCCTGGGGTAACAGATTTGGGAAGGCAGCAACGGTGTCTGCTGCCAGGTGTCCTGTCCAGCTTTCCTACATCACTCCTGCCAAACAAGGGAGAGCCTGAAATCTCTGCTTGCTCTGCCTCCATGCTCCAATGTAGATGTGACAAGTAGATGTGACACTTCAGGACACAGTCTATGGCCATGGAGGTGTTGGGTAGAAGGTTGGACACAGTCTATGGCCATGGAGGTGCTGGGTAGAAGGTTGGACACAGTCTATGGCCATGGAGGTGCTGGGTAGAAGGTTGGACACAGTCTATGGCCATGGAGGT
>WBNM01006555.1:6158-44106 GCA_013399055.1 Ramphastos sulfuratus | reverse complement strand
CTAGTGGGAGGTGTCCCTGCCTATGGCAGGAGGTTGGAACTAGATGATCCTTGAGGTCCCTTCCAACCTTATAATTCTATGATTCTATGATTCTATGATTTTGTTTTCACTCAGCAGTACATATGCGGCCAAAGCAACCACATAAGCACTTCTTCCTCTCTCAGTCATCTGGAAAAAGACCAGGTGCTTTGGAAGGGAGTGAGAACCATGGCCTCACAGTTTAGTCACTCTCTTTAATTTGGTGGTGCCTTCTTGAAAGACTTCTGTATACATATCAACATTGGGTTTGTTTTTTTTTTCCTAAATAAATAAATATGAGGTCTCATGCTTGGTAGGAAAATTGTGTACCTGACACTGCTTGTGTCACCAGAAATAACTTGGATATGCTATATAGGACCTTAAGTAATGCATTATGGCATGATTTCATGAATCACAGAATCTCAGCATGGCTGGGATTAGAAGGAGTCTCTGGACATCATCCAGTCCAACCACCCTGCTAGTGCAGGGGTGCCCACAGCAAGCTGCTCAGCATCACAATACCCCAGCAGGTTTGAAATCTCTCTAGAGAAGGACACTCTAGAACCTTTCTGGGCTCCAGCACTCTCACAGCAAAAAAGCTTTTTCCTTATGGATAAGTGCAACTTTCTGTGTTTTAGTTTGTGCCCCTTGCCCCTTGCCCCTTGCCCCTTGCCCCTTGACCTGTCACTGGGCACCACCGAAGAGAGTCTGGTCCCATCCTGTTTCTCCCTCCCTTGCTCTTCTTCAGTTTCAGACAGGCTACTCTCAAGTAAAAGGCTTGGAGACTCTGCAAATCTCAATCCTAACATCCAAAGTCCTGGTTTATGGAAGATTTCCATGCTGTTGCTGAGTTGAAAGCTGCTTCCAGCTTCCCAAGCTACCAGCTGCTCACCTGCCTGGTCTTCCCATACCCTGCCTAGGAACAAGTTCTCTTTTCTCTGCTGTATGCAAGTGAAATTTCTTTTTGGTTTTGTTCCTAAAATGAGTGGTACTAAATTCCAAGCCACTGATTCATCATAATGTGGAAATAAATTTCCTAGTCTTGCTCGGCCTGGTATTCCTTCCAGGTCTAATGAACTGCAGAGCACTCTTGGTCTATGTTCGCATTAGATGAAAGAGTTTCCCGTTTAAAGAATGAGCCCCCACCAGTAAACTCCCTTTTTTGATTCTTAAAGAGAGAAATCTGAACCTTACTAAACTGGTATTTCCTTCCTGCAGACAATTAGGAGTTGACTAAGGAGAAAGTTGAAAAGTTTGATTGACACCAGATGAAATCATGTTTATTAAGTGCATCTATTCCTCTGCCTCATGACAAAATGCATCCATGAAACCGGATTACTCAAAACTAATAAAATGAAGCTCTTTCTTAGGGAGCACCTAATTAAATGTAGAACTGACTGCCACGAGCCATCAGTAAGGCCAGTAAATTAGCAAGCCTTAGAGAAGGATGTTAATTGACCTTGTGAGGAGGGATATAAAATCTCATACCTCAGGCCTAAACTCTGGGATTATTACAAGACTTGCAGGAAGGCAGATTACTCCACATCTAACTGCTTTTAATGTTTCCTGGTGAAGCAGAGAGAATAATGTGCATATTTTTACTGGAGCACCCTTTAGGGTATTTTTCCTGATTTGGCCTCTGTGTGAATGAGAGTTTTGACTCAAGCAGCTCAGAGTGCTGCCCCTGATTAACACTAGTATGGCTTTTTCTAAAGCACCCATCTGCGAAGCATCTGAGCTCACATCTACTGCGTTAGAGCTGGATTAAACTCATGTTTGCACCAGAAAACCATTGACAGCTGGAAGCTGCTCATTTGCAAGAAGCTTAGAGTGAGTCAAATTTGTAAGTAGAGGACAATGCCAAGGCCAGACAAGAGCTGTTCAAAGGTAGCTGAATTAGCCTCAGCGACCACCTCCCAGTGATCACTACACCCTGAATGACTCATCAGAGACTTCCTGTCTCTTTGCCACCATGGCAGCCACCCAAAGAGAGAATGCAGAGAGCTTGCAAGAGAAGTAAGGCCATCAAGCATTTCAGATAGGTTCATCTGCCTACATGAATCATTCCTTGGACCAAGTGCAACCAAGGTGATGGCTTTAACTGTTACCACGTTCCCTAAAAGATGGATGTACTCAGCAGAGAACAACTGTTCCTAAGACATTTGCACAGCAGCTGAGGCTAGGCTGACAAAACTGTTGCTGAACTTACCAGCTCTACTGAATGTTTTCTGTAAAGGGTGTCCCAGCTTGGATCACAAGCAAGGTGCTGAGCAGAGCCCAAACAGCTTCATGGGATGAAATGTTTTCCAAGCATTCATGCCATGCCTCTGTGCCACCAGACACTCTTCTGTCTCAGATGACCAAACAGACAACTGCTGTTTCAGGGATAATGGTAATGAAACTGTGGGCAAGTTCCCTTTGCAGGCCTAGAGTGGCAGTGGGTGAACCATGGCTGCTAGAGCAGAAGATGCTGCCTGTCAAGGTGGAAGAGCATTTGCAGAGCTGTACAAAGCTAAGCCTGAAGGAGGATGGAGGTCTCCAGAAGCATGTTGAGAGCTGGAAGGAGGGGCTGGAAAAGCAGAGTGTTGGATATTGGTGCCAGCCTGCATCAGCACTGGCATACTGAGAAACATTGGCTGGTCATCAAAATCACCTCCTGCCCCGTGCACAGGATCTACCTAGTATTTAAGGGATTTGCCAAGCCCCACTGCTCAGAGAAATCTGTCTATCTCACAACACCATCTCCCACAATGCAGGAGCTGAGACATCTCTGTAGTAGAGCTGACCCAAGCCGAAAAAATTCCTTAATGTCTTAAAAGGAGAAGCTGGTGGTAAAAATTAATTGAAAACTTGATTTAGTGCACTTTGTTCTGGCTTAAAACAAATGGTGCAGAGTGGGTATGGACAGGAAGCTTGGGCATTATGGGGAGAAAGTAGCTTCCAGTTAGTTAAAACTCTCCTAGTCTCTGGAGACACTCAGTTTCTGGGTATCACAGGACTGGTGAAACCAAGAGCATGTAGGCACTGATGGGAAAGGTTGTGGCTATGAGGACAAGCAGGTGTTTGGTCATAAAGGCTTGTGAAGGTGATGGTGAACCTTGGAGAGAGGCATATCCATACAGTGAGTTGGGCAAACGGGATAGAGAGGGGAACTTGCAAGCTTCTGGAAGGGTGCCCTGGTCCTGATCCTGGCACTACCCCACACAGCAGTCCAGTGGCACTTGCCTGCTGTTTCTCTTGTGATGTGCCTGCAGGCTTTCTCAGCACAGTATCACAGTATCACAGTATAGCAAGTTTGGAAGAGACCTCAAAGATCATCAAGTCCAACCCATTACCACAGACCTGAAGACTAGACCATGGCACCAAGTGCCACGTCCAAACCTGCCTTGAACCCCTCCAGGGACGGTGACTCCACCCCCTCCCTGGGCAGCCCATTCCAGTGGGGAATGACTCTCTCGGTGAAGAACTTTCTCCTCACCTCGAGCCTAAACTTCCCCTGGCACAGCTTGAGACTGTGACCTCTTGTTCTGGTGCTGGTTGCCTGAGAGAAGAAAGCAACCTCCTCCTGGCCACAACCACCCTTCAGGTAGTTGTAGACAGCAATAAGTACTGCCCTCCCATGCTGTGATGGATTGACCTGGATGCTGGCAAACACGGGCATGCAGGGCAAAAAGCATCTTGGTGGTTGGGCACACCACCTCCAAAGCTGGGAGGCTTGAAGAGGGTTGCTTCTGAGTTAAAGACTTCTTTACTTCCATTCTTTAGCCCAAAAGTCAACCCCCATTTACGTTTGGCCTTTCTCACCAGCTGCTGCCAGCATGACTCTTCCAATCCCTGGCACGGCAGGGCTGTGGCAGTCCTGCTGCCCCAGCATCCTGCTGGTCTGGATGTGTTCTTATCTTGTGTCTGCCAGCACTTGCAGAGTCAGCATGTCAAAGGGACAGAGAGTTTCTCAACAACAGTGCTGTGCTCCCTCCTGCAGCTTCCTTCCAGAAACCCTACTTCCCTTTTGCTCATTTGGTTTAACAGTTGCTGAGCTGCCTTGGTCTCTGGCCATGCTTGGCTGTGCTCAACCATGTGGCTCTGAGGAATGCACAGCAGGGATTCACTTGGCTACAGGCTAAGTTTGGTATATTTTAGGTCAGGCAGCAGGCACGAACCTCATTCTTGTTTCTTCTCCACAGATGCCTACACAAAGACAGAGGTGATCTACACCTGGACGCTGGGGAAGGATAAATCAGTGGAAGTAGCAAAGGGTGGATCTCGCCTGAACCAGTATGACCTCCTGGGCCATGTTGTTGGGACAGAGATGGTTCGATCCAGCACAGGTATTTGTGAGACTGTGGTGCAATGAGCTGAGCAAAACATCAGAGAAGATGGACCTGCGGGCTTTGAATGCCACAGTTTGGCATGATTATAGAGGCAGCACCTGTGGGTAGTGAGCACCACAGTACTTTCCAAGCCATGTGCTGTTGGAGAGTATGGCTGGGCACATCAGCAGTCACCAAGAGGCAGTAAATGGTCTGGTTTTCAGTGGTTTCCACTGAAAGAGCCTTATTGCCCATACCTCTAGGAAACTGATTTCAAGCATCTAAAGTCAATCTATTGTGTGGAAAACATTCCCCACCTTGTCCAGCTGGCTCTTGGCATTGTGGGCTCATTTGTCTTGGATCCCTTTCAGGTCCCCGAGGAGAACATTGTGGACAGGGGAGGCAAATGCAAAATAATGTTCAGTGTGGTTTTCACTGCATCTGCTTACACAAATATTATCATAGCTAATAGAAGATTATCCCAAACAAATGTTTCCTCTGATTAATGACCAATATTAATCATCTTTCTCTCCCATCTGCTGCTCCTCCCTTCCCCACTGAACTCAGGTACCAATAGCTTCTGTTATATCATGTGTGTCTCTCATCTTTCTTTGCTGCTTTTTTATTTCTGTATGCACCAGTAGTTCTCTCATTTGAGAATATTTTCTCTCTGGTGCACTTGATTTTAATAGTGTCTGTCTGTAACAACTCATATCAGCTCCCTTGGGTAAATGTGGGGAATCCAGAGAACTAAATGTCATAGTATCTGGCCCATCTCTTTACTTAAGTTGTAGTAAAATGTACAGACAAATAACCTAAAGTGGCAAGAAAGCTGCTGAAGGCTCCTCTATGTAATGGTTTAGCAGAGCCACACTCTCAACAAAAGGGCACAACAGCCCAACAAAACATCCAAAGCTCTGAGTGCAGGAAGCTGAGGGAAGATAGGGGCAGCTGCTTCACCGGTTTACAGCTCAGACCTTTAATGACAGAAGTTGCCCTGATTTTTGAGATGGTTACACTGAGGAAAGATGGAGCATTTTCAGGAATGTCAGGGAAAATAAAATCCTTCGTCCTGAAATCCTGCTGAAGCACTGTAAGGGTCTCTCAAGGCTTAAAAGACCTTACCCACAATGTGGCTTCCTGGATGGGAGCTGGGTTGGGAGAGATCCCCAAAGACATTTTGTGTCTGGGGTGAAATAGGAAAAGCTTGTTGCCTGGCTGGTTGTTGGCATCAAGCTGCCTTTGTCCTGCAACTGTTTTGTAGTGAATTAAAGAAGCCTCTAGAGAAGTGTTTTGAAAGGACAGTTGCTATGTGGCAGTCACTCAGGCTACGCTGAGGCACATGGCCCAGCATGGCGTGACCCAGCAATTGTTTCCGCGTGTGCAGGACATGCAACACCGGTGCCAAGGGAGCTGCAGCATGCATCTCTCCTTCACACAGCTGTCAGGGTGACCTGCAGTACTGTGAGACACCAGGGCATGTCAGCCAGTGACAGTGTGACACACACTGCCATTTCAGCTGAGAGCCTGACAGTTTGTTCAGGACAGATCTTTCGTGGTGTAGAGATAAATGGCATCCAGCTGGCCCCCGTCCTGGAAAGCAGTGTCAGCTCAGCATCTCTAACTCTCTCTCTCTGCAGGGGAGTATGTTGTCATGACCACACACTTCCACCTCAAGAGGAAGATTGGGTACTTTGTGATACAGACCTACCTGCCCTGCATCATGACAGTCATCCTGTCCCAGGTCTCGTTCTGGCTAAACAGGGAATCCGTTCCTGCCCGAACGGTGTTTGGTGAGTTTGGAAGCACTGGGGGCATCCTTTCAGGGCAGGGGAGAAAGGCACTCCAGATTGTGGAAAACAGGCTAAGCATCAAAGCTTGTCTCCCAGGCTTTGACTGGCATCAGTGAAGCTGCTGACCATTCCCAGAATAGCTCTCAGTGTCTTTCCAGTGCACCTGATTTCACTGAATCGTTGCAAAACTACTCCTATCCATGTTGCTGCTACAAGCCAAGCCACAAATGCTAACAGTAATCAAGGCATTGATCATCTAATTATATGCATTAAACTGTGTCTGCTTATCTGTATTGGCTTTTGAGTTGAGAAGAGGATGAGTACAAGTGGAGCCATTTAAAGCTTTACCTTTGAAATTGCTAGTGTGGCCCTGATCAGAGCTGCACATAACTTCCTGGGCTAAGACATTGTAACTGCAAGGTAAATATGTGGTTATTATTTTCTTCAGCAGGTTTCAGATCACAGACTCACAGAATATTAGGGGTTGGAAGTCATCTCTAGGTATCATCTTGTCCAACTCTTCTGCCAAAGCAGGGTCACCTAGGGCAGGCCGTACAGGAACACATTCAGACAAGTTTTGAAAGTCTCCAGAGATGGAGACTTCACAACCTCTCTCTGGGCAGCCTGTTTCAGTGCTCTGTCACCCTCACCATACAGAAGTTTCTCCTCATGTAGAGGTGGAACCTCCTGTGTTCTAGCTTGTACACTCTCTCCAGGGCAGTGTCAGATTGGTGCTGCATGTATTATCAATAGCTTTTGCAGAACATTTGATAGCAGAACTACTTTGTTCTTTCCTGCCAAGGCCTTTAGTTCCAGATCTACCCACACATGCACACAGACCAGGAGTGATACTTGAGGTTTGTGTTTCCTGGAAATAATAGTGCCCAGCAGATACTGCTTAGCAGAGGCTGTATTGGATGAAAAGGTCACCAAGCAGGGAGGGCACATATGGTGCTGTCTGCTTGTGATTTTGAATAGGACAGAAAGTGTACTGTAGTGCCAAGGATCATGCAGCACTTTTGCTGTAGCAAGACTTGTGATAGCAATGCTACTACAAACCCTACCAGGCTGATGTCTTCCTTTCCCAACCCTCTACAGGCCTGGACCTTATTCTCTTGCTGTGGCCTGAAACAGGATGCAGGGAGGATCATAGGTGGTTCCACACTCGCTAAAATGAACTAGAAAAGAATCACAGGGTTTGTGTTTATTGCAGCTTGTGAAATGTTGGTCATAAACAGCTTTAAAATTTACAGTGGACCTCAGCTTCTCCCTGTTGATAGCAGATTGCTTTGCTTTCCCCAGTGAAGCAAATCCTACAGTGATGACCTGGGTGGAGTGCAGCTGCAAGGAGCTGGCTGCTTAGTATGACTCAAATGTTTGCAGCATTCAGACTCCAAGAGCTGCATTAAACAGTGGTAACAGTGAATAGGAGGGAGTAGAGCTCCTGGGCACCCACCTTTTGGTGCTTTCATCTAACAGAATGGAAAAGGAGGAAGTACTGCATTCAGTTTTGGGCTCCCCAGTTTAAAAGGGACAGGGATCTGCTGGAGAAAGTCCAAGGGAGGGCTATGAGGATGATGGGGGGACTGGAGCACTGCCTGATGAGGAGAGGCTGAGGGACCTGAGGCTGCTTAGTTTGGAGAAGAGAAGACTGAAAGGGATTTAATCAATGTTTATAAACATCTGAGGGGGGACAGGCTCTGCTCACTTGCTGCCCAGGATAGAACAAGGAGCAATGGATGGAAGGTGCAGCACAGCAGGTTCCAGCTCAACACAAGGGGGAACTTCTTTACTGTAAGGGTCCCAGAGCACTGGCACAGGCTGCCCAGAGAGGTTGTGGAGTCTCCTTCTCTGGAGCCTTTCAAGACCAGCCTGGATGTGTTCCTGTGTGATCCTGCTAGTCCTGCTAGTCCTGCTAGATCCTGCTAGTCCTGCTCTGGCAGTGGGGTTGGACTTGATGATCCCTTTGGGTCCCTTCCAACCCCTGACATCCTGTGAGCCTGTGATCCTGAGGTCAGACAGAGAACACACAGAAAATCTCAGGCATGTGGTCACTGATGAACTTATCTGTGCATCACTTGCAACCAAATCCCACAGAATGCACACCTGGACCCCGTGGCTGTCCCTGCCCCAGGTGGGCTGTGATATCTGCATCAGTCCTGAAGTGCCTCTGCACACCCAGCACAGGGGTAACCTTCTCTCTCATCCAGATATTTGCAATTAGACACATTTCTTCGAGTAGCAGCTCAGACTGAGCAGGAAAGAGCTGACTGAAAAAAAATGAAAATGTACCTTTGTGAAAAATGTCTTTGCTCACAAATTGCCTTGCTTCCCTATTAAGAAAATAATGAGAACTCCAATTGTTTATTCCCTTTTTTCTTTTTTCTTTTTTTTTTACCCTCAGAAAGTATTGCCAACAATATTACTGAAACTCTTCAATTAACAGGAGTATGGCTTAAGGGAAGTGAAAATTAGTCAATATTTTTGTAATGTTTTTTAATGCATTTTTAATTGAAAAGCACATTATTGGGGGAAATGGATAGCAATGGTTGCCTGCTTTAATGAAAAAAAAAAAAAAAAAAAGGAAAAATAAGCTTTAAAAGGCATTTTGCAACAGATCATGTTTTTAAGATAAATGATTGTGACACTCATTCTGGCAGCTTGGGCCACTGATGGGTGCCTGGCCAGGCTGCCAGGATCCATCCAGGTCTCCACACACTATTTTCAAAATGTTGAGTGAACTACAAGTGGCCAATTTCTGGTCCTCTGGAAAGTTCCAAGCCTTCTAGCTGTCCTTTTTACTGTTATTTTTAAATTTTGATTCTATTCCTGAAGCAACCAGAGGCTTCTCTGTGGTGTATTCCACATGAGGAAGCTGGGTCTATCATGCAGCTTACCCTACTGGCAGACAAGGATTTGAATGTCTACCTGTGAGCTAAGACCCTTTTATTGTGAGCAGAGATACAGTTAACAGAGTTTTAGGAAGATTGAGCTCATCCTAATGCAGATGTTTGCAATTGATTACATGAATTGAAGATATTCAAAACTGAACCAGAGAAAGCCCTGAGCAACCAGCAGTTGGTCCTGATTTGAGGTGGACAAGCTGACTTCCCTTCCTACCTGGGCTGTTTTGTTATTCTCTCAATGGCACCATGGACTTGTGCTGGGTAAGGCTCCCATGATTACAGTGGGAGTAAGAGTCATGGAATCACAGAATGCTTTGGGTTGGGAGTGACCTCCAGATGTCATCTAGTCCAGCCCTCCTGTAGTCAGCAGGTACATCCTCCACTAGATCAGGTTGCTCAGAGCCCTGTAGATCCTGACCCTGAATATCACCAGGGATGGGACCTCAATTACCTCCCTGGGCAACCTGGTTTATGTTCCACCACCCTCATGGTAAAGAATTTGTTCCTAACATCCAATCTAAATCTCCTCCTCTCTAATTCCAAACCACTGCCCCTCTTCCTATCCCTGCAGCCCTTTGCAAACAGTCCCTCTGCAGCCTTCTTGTAGCCCCCTTCACATACTGGCAGGCTGCAATTAGGTGTCCCTGGAGCCTTCTGTTCTCCAGGCTGAACAACCCCAGCTCCCTCAGCCTGTCCTTGTAGCAGAAAAGTTCCAGCCACCTGATAATTTTCATGGTCATCCTCTGGACTAGCCCCATCAGGTCCATGTCCTTCCTGTGCTGAGGGCTCCAGAGCTGGTGGCAGTACTGCAGGTGAGGAGTCTTACCAGAGCAGAGTGGCAGAATCAGTTCTCTCAATGCCGGAAACGCCAGCTGTGTGGTGTGAGGAGAAACTAGATGGGTACAAGTGTATGGTCTCACACTGCCCTTGTCTCCTGCTGTGTTTCCACAGGTGTCACCACTGTCCTCACCATGACCACACTAAGCATCAGCGCAAGAAACTCGTTACCTAAAGTGGCGTACGCGACGGCCATGGACTGGTTCATAGCCGTCTGTTACGCCTTTGTGTTTTCTGCGCTGATCGAATTCGCCACCGTCAACTACTTCACCAAGCGCAGCTGGGCTTGGGATGGCAAGAAGGTGCTGGAGGCCCAAGAGATGAAGGTCAGCCCTGTGGCCAAGGCCAGGGAGAGGCAGGTGGTGAAGAAACGCTGCAGGAGAGAGCTGCACCGGGGCCAAGAGTGGGTAGCATGCAGCCCCGCGATACTCCAGGAGGCTGGATGCTACTTACTGGGATCCCCGGCCCAGTTCTCAGCTGGAGCGGTTCTTGAGGGTGAAGGGGTGATGGGCTTGAAGGGCTGCTTGCTGTGCTTAGCTGCACAAAAACACCCAGGCATGGCTGCCCATTTTCCTTTCTGTCCTCTGCACAACTGCTTGCTGGTGTAGGTGTGAATGCTTGCATGCTCTGGTCTTGCTCTGACAGTGCTCTCCTCTCCCCTTTCTTCTCCCTCTAACACATAGATGCCCCTCTCCATGCTGCTAGCATACCACACAAACCCAAATGTGCCATGAGTGGCCAGCCTCACCACTGGAGATGGTCTGACACACCTAGCATCCCACACAAACCCAAATGTGCCATGCGGTGCCAGCCTCGCCACTGGAGATGGTCTGGCTCTGCTGTGTCCCCTGCGACTGTAGACCTGCCCTGGCATGGGCAAGCATGGTGCAGCAGTGGGGAGCTCTAACACTTGTGCCCACAGCTGCTGGCAGCTGCTGCTTTGTAAGCTCAGGCAGAGAGGGTGGGTAGAGAGCAAGCATTCAGAAATGGCAACTGGCAGTAAATTAGTGCCTGGCATCACCCACATTTTCCCTTCTTGCTCAGGATCAGCCTCTGGCAGCTTCCTTCCTGACAGCCACCGGTACCCCTGCTCATTCCCTCCCTCCTGACTGATTCCATCTCAGCTGTGCAGAGAAATCGCTTACGTAGCATGCTGCTCCTTGTTGATATTTATTGAATCAGTTTGAAAATCAGCTTTGTCCTTGTTCTTGGTTCTGGAGCCTTTGTACTTGTCTCCTTTGCATTTTGATGTGTTGTTTAAAATTGCTGTGGGGCTGTATGCAAACACCTGGCAGAAGTGCAGCAGCTCTGGGGAAGACAACAGCCAGCCGTCTCTCTGGTGTGGAGGTCAAAGCAGAAGAACAGAGGGCTTAAGGAGAACCACAGCCATCACTGGGTGTTTGAGTGCCTGCCTCTCTCTCGTGTTTCTTGGACTCTCTCTGTTTGCTTTTGCAGCTGTGGTCTGAGCAGCAGACTCATGGCAGAAAGGCTTCAGAGGAGGCCAGTTGATGGTCTTCCACTCTGATGATGAACAATAACATTAATCTGGCCTCTAGAGATGAGAGAAGCCTTTTCTGGGTTATTGGCGTGAGCAAAGGATCAGAACAGGTCCTCAAAGCAACCATGTCCCCTTCGGGGATGGGCAAATCACCACAGTCAGGATTAACACAGCCTTGGGCAATTATGTGAACTGGGCACAGCCAAAAAAAGCAGCAAAGGCTCAAAGCTTCAGTTTGTCATAGAAGCAGCATGCTCCTGAATTTATCCATTGACCCAGAGCTGCAAGACTAACAGTGCTGAAACAATAGGGTAAGAGCATGCAGAATGTTTGTGTGTGTGTTAATCAAGCAAGAAGACAAAGCAGGACAAGAAATATTTCAGAGGGAGTGCCCTTTGTGAGTTCGCTGCAATTGGTTTCAGACTGGAGGATCAGGAAGGACTCCAAATTTATGTATGCTTTTTTTCAGGCTAACCCTGATCTTTTATCTTGGAAGTCTAGCCCACTCTCAACCTCTGCAGCTCAGAGAGCTCCTTGAAAAGTGGTGGGCTTTCAGGGAGCTTGGGATTATGATGCATCACCGTATTTCCTTTTCATCTTCATTCCATTGAATATTTTCAAGCAGCAAATTTGCTACACAAGGAAGGTGCCTCATTGGCTCAGTTTCAGCCTTTAATTAGCTCTTCCTGAAACAATTGACAAGCCAGGTGGTTGAAAGTACAAAAGAAAGAGGAGGCAGAAGAATAACTATTGGCATTTTGAAGTGTCTGTGTGAGGAGCAAAACTACCAGTGACAAGCCCAGGCTGAGCCCTGGTCTCTGGAGAGTCTTCTCCCTAGCCAAAAATAATGCTCTTTATTGATGTGATGGCAAGGATCCTTACTCCAGGTTTGATTGTTTCCTTGCATGAACATGAAAAAAAAAAAAAAATCAATAAGCATCAGCCCTTTCCTCACCTCAGATGTAGCCAACAACACCACTGCCCATCCTATCTGAAAGAACTAATGACCTTGGAAAAGCTGACAGGCACTCCCAGTGCATTCCCTCTCTCATGGCTGGTTCCATTCTTTCTGCATTTCTTTCTTTCTCCCCTTCTGCCAGCTTATCAGCTTAGATAGGAAGAGAGCACTTTTTCAGGCAGAATCCAACACGATGGGCTGATCTTGGTGAATCTCTGCACTTGGACTTGATGTTCTCAAAGGTCTCTTCCAGCCTCAACAGTTCCATCATTCTATGAATGATCATGATGATGTTCTGACTACAGCCACAGCTGAGTGCTGGTTCTAGCCAGGAGCTACTCTGCACATGCTCTGCAGTTCTCCTCCACTGAAAGCAGGTATCTAATGAAGGCAGGTATCACCATAAGATGTCACCAAAAACTTCATTTAGTGCACACTTAGACAAGTTTGACATTTCCATAAGCTTTATGGACTCAAAGATTTTCCAAACCTTTCCAAACCTGCTGCTGCCAGCAGCAATTACTAATTATGGATGAAGGATTTCCTTTCTTTTTGTGTGGCAGAGTGGCTGAATCCAATGTGGAAATTTTGTTAATAAATATTATCTTTAAGGAAAACATCATCAGGAGGAAGATGGGAGGCCAAAGAGATTGAAAGGAGTGGTTTCAGTAGCCAACAAAGCTCACCATCTCCAGCACCCTCAAAATATCTTGTTAAAAGGATCAACTTCCAGACAGAAGGGCTGTGTGAACAGAGTGGCATCTATCCATCCATCCATCCCATCTCATCCATTCATCCTAACCATGTCTGGAGCCAACAAGGTAACTTCCTGAGCCACTGCTATGGTGAGTACCCAGAGAAATATCCATTATTGGCAACTTCACCACTGGGAAGGTTTGCAAGGATGACATTAACCAGGGAGTCTCCTGCAAAAAAAAAGCATTGTCTGTTTCTTAGGGTGGAAGATGCTTTGAGTCCTTGGAAGATGCTTGCTTAAATCCACTTCTGCCTGCAATGCCAAGTCTTAGCCTAAAATCTAATTTAGCTATGTATTGGTACTCGTGTGACATTGACTTGAAATCCTGAGTGGCAAAAGGCGACAAAATTATTAGAAGCAGCTGCAGTCAGACATGAAAACAAGGAGGAACACACTTTGGATGGAGGAATAATCCTCAGTCTTTATCCTTATCATCCTTAACACAATGATCATGCAGTGCAAGGTGAGAAGGTTAGGTCCAGGCTTTCTATGTACTTTTCACATGGCTTTTCACCGAGAAGTGGTCACCAAAAAGCATCTTCTAAACCTCTGTTGATATAATCATCATGGTTTTCAAGCCACTCAAGCAGTTCAGAAGTTTTCCCCTTGATCCAGGTCATTTTGGGAATCACTTTGCTTTCTCTTTTGTTTCTGCTTGTGGCATCTTTTTTTTCAACCCTCTCCTTGCCAATGGACATGAGCTAGAACCACCCTGAACAGGGCACCGTTTTCAACCGCTGTGAAGTCTTAGACTCATGGGGTGGTTCAGACCCACTTTTTGGTTTTTTCTTCCCCCACTATGGTAAATATGTTTTTGCTGGGAGTTCCCCTTGCTGATTATGGCTGTCCTTTGTCCTACTGTACTTGCAATCACCTGTAGCTCTCCATAGCATTGCAACTGATTTATGTTCTCAGCATCTTCACTAGAGTCCATGTATTATTCATTGACAACATTTCACCTTCTTTCTCTCAACACTGTGTGGTGTCTTGAGCTGACTGTTCACTCCATTCAACCTCTGAGACTTTGGTGCTGATCCAGGGAGAAGGACATTTGGCTCAGTCCCACGTGTTGTGAATGAAGAGATGGGAGGGATGAGTGATGCCAAAGGTCACACCAGCAGCTGACAGTAACTTGGTATTGATGTATCCTGTTCGTTAAAGCCAGCTTACATTGCTTGGAGCCTTTGGCTCTTCTCAGGGCACAGGCATCTCAGTGTAAAATAATCTGCTGCTGTTCTCTGTAACCCTGCAGAGGGGAACATTGGCTGGCACGAGGAAGGAGTGACTTGTTTGCTGGAACACCAACTGCAGTTGCTGGATGTTGAATTATAAGATACAAGTATGTCAGAGACTAGAGCTGCTTGGAGGTCCTTAAAGTGACTTTTCTCTGCAATGACAAGTAGCAAACACCTTGCATTACTCAAACACTGCAGATATTAGTGATGGCAACCTTTAGAAGTGACCTGTCAGAAGGATAGTGCTTCCAACACAAGTTTCTAGCCAAGGAGCAGGTGCAGAGAACAAAATCCGCAACAGATCTTAGACAGAAATAATAGTCCACATGATACAGAAGCTCAAACTTTAGCTCCTCAACAGACAGGCTTGAAGACAAGAGCATTTCACAAAGCTGCTATTTTCCAGTATGTGTATTGTGGAAGAACTTGTCAGACTGCAATATCCAGGGAGCATATTTACCTCTAGACCAGCTTGCACAACCTTTCCCTCAGGAGAGCAGTGCAGGGACAGCTTTGTGCAGTAGTTCATTCTTCCTGGGTCCAAACTGGGACATAAGTGCAGAAATTGCTTTGCAACAAAAATGCTTTACACAGGACAAGTTTTCAAAGCAAATATAGGGTTCTCTCCTGTCTTTCCTCTCTTTCCTTCTTTTTCAGTGGGCTGTGGAACTCTTCACAGATAAAGATGCAAGAGAAAGGCCAGTGGCCACTTTGCATCTAACAGCAATCAGCACATTTTGCTTAGTTTGATTGTCAGAATCTTGCCTGAAACACGAATTTATAAAGCACAGCTCACAGAATGAACCATTTCTTCAGACAGCTCAGGGGTAGAGCACACCCAGAGTGCATCCTTGGTGTAGGTAGTGTGTGCCCTGGGTGCTTCCCAAAGGCTACCTAGGCTCCGAGCTCTGACGAGGGCAGAAGACTTCATAGGCAGCTGGAAAAAGGCCTTGGCTGTAGACTCCCAAGCTTCTGCACTACCTAAACAGCTTTTTCTGAGGTCTGGGGGCTCTGAATCGCACTAATAGGAGCAGCAGGTTGCTCTCACCATCTGCAGCATTCATATTTGCCTGACATTGCTCCATTTCAGCCTGTTCTTTTCAGATTCTTTTGACCAGGCAACGTAGATCCACTTCCCAAGCTCTGGGACAGAAAAGGTAGCCAGGTTGAAAATGTCATGTCACTTGTAGTCATCTTATTCCTGTAACAAATAGCATGGCTGATTAATACTAAAGTAATCACAGTGCATTTCAAATTACATTCTGTGAACAACAATGGTTTTCATTTCATTACTGATTATTAATTATTTTATTGCCTGCTGTAGCTGTGTTAATAAGTAGTCATACTTAAACGTATTTAAACGTTTTAAAAGGTGAAACATCTTCAGTCCTTTATTTGCTTCTTGTCAGCTCTTTTAGCACACAAATTTCACCTGCTGTGCAGGGGGTGCAAGTTGACACAGCTCTGATGATTGGAGAAATCAGTTAATCATTAAAGATCACAATACCCTCTCCCACTGAGGACAATGAATATGGTCGGATCAATGGTTTAGTCTGATCTGGAGTCTGAAGACATTTTAGGCCTTTTTCTAACAGCAAATTAATTTCTGCAATTGCTTACATTACTACAAGGCTGCAGGCCTGTTGTAATGATGTTATTGGAAAGGCATTTAAAGAGTGCACAGAAGTCAGCTTTTGGTGTCCCTCTGAAAATCACTATGGGAGATTCATTANTTGCTATACTGCTATACTGTGATAGAGATATCCATAGTGATCATGGATACATTTCAAATGGAAGCACAGCGAGAAAGCTAAAGCCCTTGAAGCATCTCTGCTGAGTAGACTGGGCCAGTCTGGCCTTTCCAGCTCCCAGTGCTACCCAAAATGCTGCCTGCAATGAGTTGCCAGGCTAGGGTGAGGAGAGGAACAGGTCCTGCTGGCTGTACGCTATCCTTCTCCTTACAATCTCTTCATGTTTAGGTCCCTCATGTACATGCAGGATCATGCCAAGCACTCCTGAGAAATATCCAGATGAGCCTTGAGTTTCAGTTGCTTTTGAATAGAAAATGAGATCCAAAAATCACACCTTGCTCTGAGTTTAGACATTAGGTTCCCACCACAAGTCATTGCTGTGTCTAGTGCTGGGTCTTGGTGTAATCGCAGTGGACATTGCACAGAGTACTTGCATGCTGGGACGTGTAGGGTGCTTGACATGAATAGACTTCATTCAGCAGGCTTCTCCTGGTAGACCTGGGTTGCTTTGTACAATGTGGTCTACAGTTCAGCTGGTCTCAGGTCACTGACAGCAACAAGAAGACCACCAGAGTCAGGGTAACAACTCTCACGACTTCCTGTCCACTCGTCTTCAATAACACCAAAACTTTCTTCATCATCTTCCAACATCCTTTAGTACATCATGCCTGACATACAAGTATCTCTTTTGCTATTGGCTGTGCAAGCATGGGTGGGGTGGCTGTCCCTGAAGCCTTGTGTGAGGAGTGCACTTATGTCCATTGATCTGCAGCAAGCCTTAGGTACAGAGGCAAGATGAAAGGCTTCCCTCTGTCCTGTAGCGCTGTGCTGAGCAGCCCTGAAATCCAAGGCTAGTTCAGGTGCCTTCCATCTCTTTGTCATCTGGATAGGTTTTGAGGTTCTCTAAAGAGTCCCAGAGGCATTTTGGACATCATGGTGTTAAATCATGAGATATTTGAGACAGTGTACGACGTGGCTATGGTGCAGAAATATTGTGCTACTGTCACCCACATTCTTAAAGTCACTGGTTCTCTGCTACCAAAAAAATAACTGTAATCCTCCATGATGTTTCCTGCTCTCACCTGACTCAGGAAGAAGGCCAGCAAAGCAGAAAATCAATTTCTTCCCCTAGGATGACCACATGGGGTGTCATTCTTATCTAAAGACTACGCTCCTGCATCATCTTTTCATGGCTCAACCCTACATGCAATGGAAAGCGCTGCCCAGTTGAGAGAGAAAAGGAGTCTGTATAGTTGGTGCCTACATTCACTTAGACTCTCCTGCCAACATACATCTGGCAACACCTGGCCAGCCAAGGAGTCACCCATCTGGGGCAGCTACTGCTTAAGTGCAGCTGTGCACACCTTTTATATCATTGCTCTGATCTAAGGGGCTGCAAAGAGGCTACAAACCCAACTATGTGGCTTCAGTTATTTGACTTGCAGCAGGACCTAGCTGTGACCTCTATGTGCCTATGTGGTCATGCCAGACTTACACTTGGTCCACTCTAGCCCGACACATCCTTATGCTCCAGCAGCCATCAAGCGGCAGATGCTACGGGTTCTGGCTGTCTTCTCACCACATCTTCCTTCCCTCTCACAATACCCTCTTGCTCCCTTGCTCCTTACACCCTTTTCCATCTTCTCACCTAGGCAAGCAGGTAAACTCAGAGGACAAAATGTTCTCTGTGCAATTCTGCGGTCACTTCATCTCTAGTGTGTTTTGTTTTGTTTTGTTTTTGTCTTCCACCTTCCCTAGAAAAAAGAGCCAGTGGCGCTAGCGAAGAAAACCAACAACACCTACAACATTGTTGGCACCACCTATGCCCTCAACATTGCCAAGGACCCTGGCCTGCCCACCATCGCCAAGAGTGCCGCTGCCACTGCTACTGCCGCCAACATGCCCCCTAAGATGCCCCGCATAGAGGAGAAGCTCCCTGAGAGTAAGAAGACCTACAACAGCGTCAGCAAGGTAGACAAGATGTCCCGCATCGTCTTCCCAGTCCTCTTTGCCATTTTCAACCTGGTCTACTGGGCCACGTACGTAAACCGGGAGTCAGCTATCAAGGGAATGATCCCCAAACAATAAAACCAGGCACACAAACCTTCCATCAGAGAGCACCATCCAGGCAGCAATTCTCCAGGGCTTTCTTCTTTCCTGTTTTGTTTAATTAGGATAGTTAGGTTGATATTATTATTATTATTATTATTATTATTATTATTATTATTATTATTATTATTACTACTACTATAATTACTACTATTATTACTATTATTATTACTACTATTGTTATTACTATTATTATTATATCATTCTTTTATAATGTAAACCAATTGATGATTTTCCTTTAATCCTGTGTACTTTAGTTTCCTTTTACTTTGTTTCCGATAACGAAAGGGAAAAACACACAAAAAAAAGGATCGCAACAAATTGTGCCTCTAACGTCGTGAGTCCGATGTCCCCTGTCTGTCCAAGTCACTCCATGCTTCCATCTCTCCTCCTCCATCTCCTGCCATTCCCATGGTCTGCATGCCGCTGCCATTCTGCATTCTGTTCTGCTGGGGGCTGCTGCTACAGCTTGCCCACCTACTCCTCTTCTATGATGGACTGCCCTAGTGTGGGGGATGCACCTGGAGGCCTGCACTCGAGGGCGTGGAGGCCTCCAGAGTCAGTCAGTCAGCTGGGCTGCTCTTCAGTGCCTGGTACTTTGTGCTAGGTGGTGCTCCCTGGGATGTGGATGCAGGTGGGCTGGTCCAGTGAGGAAGCAGTGCAGCGTGGGCCAACTTGTAGCCCGATGCCTGCTAGAGGTGAACCCACCACTGCTGCCATTCACAGAGCTATTGCAGGGGTGGAACAGGGTGGCAGCATCTTGTAGGTGTCTACAGGGCTTCTCCCTCTCTTATCTTCACCAAACCCAGCTACTGATTTCTTCCATGTCTTTTCCCAGACAAAAGCAGGTGAGAAAGGCCTTGTCTGTCTGCCATCCTGAACTCCTGGGCCATGCTAAAGGTTGGGGTGGTTCCTTCCAGACAAGTAGTCATAAAGTCCAAGTAGGAGCTTTTTAATGCCTTGCAGGAGATAGCAGCCGTGAAGCTGCATGCATTCAGCATCAGGACTGGAAGCCATAGAGTTCATATTCAGATGTGTGGTTTATCACTTTCCCTTGGCCCCATCCACTTATTCTTCTTGGCATCTCCTCCACGTCCCAGCCCCTTCTTTCAGCTCCTCATTCTTCTTCCTTTGGCTACTCAGCAGTCCTCAGCAGTGTCTCGCTGCTGATGGGTGGATTTAGGCAGAGAAGTCTCAACCTTTCAGATAAGCCACACAAACAGGGAGAAAAGCACCAGAGCAGCACCAGTGTTGGTTCAGGACAGCTCAGGTGCAGTCTATTTCCTGTGCAACACACCAGGGGCCACTCTGCCACCTGTGAGGGTAAGAGGACATTCTGTCCACAAGTCCCTGCCTGCCTCTGGTGAACTCAGCACCGTGAGAGAACAGCATTAAGGTGCTCCCTGAAGCAGCAGAGTGATACTGCTGTCCTGAAGAGTCACGTGAGCCAGATGCCGTCCCAAAAGCCATTGAGATAAGACCCAACTCTTTACACCTGCACACTCTTCCAGGGAAAGCCCTCTGGTGCCTTGGAGAGAAGCTTTTAAATCCCTTCCCAGCCACCACAGTCAGGGACCCAAACCAGTGGCTGTCCCCTTCACATCAGCATCACAAGGTGGTCACAACCAAGCCATTTGTTCCCCTTCCCTGGTGCCTGGGCACACAGATACATTGTCTTGCTGCAAGGAAGGACATTCTGTGCCTGATGAGTTTTCATCCCCAGCCCATGGGCAGCACTGATCCTGCCAGCAGCCCTGCTCCTGGGGTGAGATGTGCTTTCCTTTTACTGGGCCTCCCTCTGACCCTCCTGCCCATCTTGAGCTGCCCTCAGCATGTTTTGGGTGCATGCAGTCAGGCCAAAACCCCAGTACCCACTAGGTGATGTCTTCAGCATTGCTTTGAGCCACTGTCCTGAGCTCAGTTCTCCCCTGCCCATGCAGGAGCAGGACTGAGTGCAAGGCACCAGATTTGCCCCACCTGGAATATCCATGGCGACAGCAGGACAAGGTAGGGAAGGCCAGGGCACTTTGTCCTGCAGCATGGGTGGCATTGGTGCATGTCCTGCCCATTTCTTACCAATCTTGCTGGCTCAACAGCAGTGTAGTCGCTCCTCTGCCTGCAGGGGCAGTGAGAAGAGGAGCTTGGAGACATTTAGCTCAGCCCCCAATGTGTTCAGGCCACAAGTGCATCCACACCAGCAGGCAGCATCAGCCAAAAGGTGACAATCCCCACACCCAAGCTGATGCTAAGGAAACCATCTCTCTCCCCAGCCTCTCCTGACAGCACCCATACTCCAATCCACCCATGACATCTCTGCAGTGCCTTTCATCCCCAAGAGCTCCATGCTGGGTGGTGAGAAGGGGAAAGCCTGGGAGCTCTCCTGCTTTACATCCCAGCATTGGGTGGGAGGAGCAGAAGGAGAGTGCATCACCCCCAGACCTGCTGCTGGGAAGGGCGACATCCCAGCTTGCTTTTGCTCCTGGGCTACCCACTTCATTCTGGCACTGGCTTCCTGCTGCTGCTGCAGCTACCCCACTCTGACAGCCCAGCCACCCCAGCACTGCCCTCTTGCAACCCCATACCCCTCACCACTGAGGCCCCCTGTGCTCCCTCCACACCACCACCATCCCCTGCAGCAGCAAGAACCATTGCTGCCACCCTTCTGCTGCCTGAGCTTTCCAGTAGGAAGTGCTGTGCTAACCAGCTGTGAGATTGTTTTGGAAACTACTTGGGTGTCATTTTCTTAACTAAGCTGGATGAAGTGTATCTCATAAAACATTCATGTCACTATAATACTCAGGCCTAAGTGAATGGAATAGAAACCCTACAAAAATGCAAAACAAACACAATAAAATGGTAACAAAGAGAACACTGAGTTTACTAGCTGAATTACAGCAAAGAATGTAGTGACTTACTGACTTGTGGCCCTGGTGCAGTAGTGGTCTCCTTTCATAGCCTGGGCATTCCCCCAAATTCCCTCTGTGCTGAGGGCAGATCACCTTGCTACATGTTCCTGTGCCTGTTGGTGCCTGCTTTGTAGAGCTCTCCATAAATGATCAGCCCTTACTGTTGGTTTCTCAGCCCGCAGACGCTGCCTTTTCTGCCCACCCAGGGCTGCCCAGGCATTGTGCAGCAGGGTGATTGATGTTCAGGGTGCCAGGGCTGGACCTCTCTGCAGTGTTGGGCTCAGCATCAGGCAGCATCTGAGCTTCTCTCTTCCTGTGGCTGATCTGAGATGTCTTGCTGAACCGCCAGGGTGAACCTCCTGCTGGTGTCTTCCCCTAGTCCTTCCCTCCGTGAAACTGAAACTTGTCCCTCCCCAGGACACAGCCCACTGATGTAGCTTGCCAGTGACATCTGCCTACTGGCTCATCTTTGCTCTTTCTGACTCCAAAAAACTTTGACTGATAAAAGACTGCCTTCCTGGATCTCTGTTAGCAAGCCTTGAAAGCCAAGTCTATTCCCACCAAGGCCTGGCACTGCCTCTGAGTCCTTTTGCCAGCTGGAAGCAGAAATACCAGCATCCTTTGGTTAAACACAACAAACCAAACAGGATTTGTGGTGAGGCTTCCAAGCAGGGAAGTATTTCAGGAAGATAGTTATAAATAAGTGGTTTAATATCTCTTGCCAGCAGACATCACAGAGAAGATAATGTTCTTTTTTTTCCAAAATCTGTCAGCAGCTCAAATTGGGACATTTCCTTCCCAGCTAACACGAGGCTGCTGATGGCTGGGGGGGGGGGCTTCTGCTAAGGACACACCAGGCCAGAGTTAACCTAGCATCAGCAACTGGAGGTCTCTGCTTGCTGTGTTAGTATCTAAGGGCTCCATTTTTATAATTGGTCCTGTGTAGGAGCAGATCTGAGCATGGCCACTGATAGTTTAATCCACTGCTGTGCACAGGGCGGGCACTTCATTTCACTGTGAACCTCAACACTTTCATCTTCCAGCAAGGCCCAAAGCCTCCCTGACTTGATCAGAGCCTCCCAGGTGGAAATGAGAAGTCTTAGAGGTTGATAAAAATGATCTGTTCAGTCTGTGCTGCCGTTCTGTAGCTTGCACACCTGGGGCACAGCGCAGTCCAAGCCTGCAGTTGCTGAAAATGTCAGAGGCACATTCTGGTGCATTCACCTCTTCCTTCCTCTGAAACCACACATGTGCAAAAGCAGAGCAGCTTTCAGGAGCTCTGTGCCCCCGGGGAGGCAGGGGGATGGGTCACCTGAGGTTCTCCAAGTGGGCAGGGAGGCAGTTCATGGTGGCTGCTAGTGCTGTGTTAGTGCTGTGACATTTCTGCAGAGTGACATGGGAGGAAAAGGGGAGAAGTGGTCTCTCAGTGGCACCCATTATGCTAAAGGACTGAGAGAGATACCCCATACAATGTCTGGAAAGTTCCCTGATTGAATTTTATCAAGCAGGACTGTGACACCAGAGGCAGAGTTTCCTGGTCCTGCTCTGAGCACCAAGCTCAACATGAGCAAAGTTGGCTTTGCCATTCCCTGGGTCTTACAGACAAGTGCCATGGCCAACACAGTTCATCCCCAGCAGCTCAGTGGTAGTTGCAAAGTCCTAGTCTGTTGTAGGGCATCTCCTGTGCAAGCAGACTCCACAATTGTCGTTCCCAGACACAAGCCATGTGTGTAAAGAAGGTCACAAACAGCCCATTTCTGCAAGCCTGTCCTATGGGGACAAGGTGCACTCTTTTCCCATTTCTTCTGTCCCTATCCTGGATTCCTTTCATAGATCCCTTGGGGAGGATTAAAGGGCTGCATCACGTACCAGGAAGGAGTTTCTCTTGCTCCAGATCACCTTGCATGAGAAGACCCTCTGTTCTGCCAGGAACCTTGCTGATACCTTCAGAAATCTGGAGCTGTTGCCCCTCTTGAAGCTGTGTCTCTGTGGTGCTCTTTGCAGCTGCTGAAAAAACAAAGCAGCTAAATGCGTGCTGCAGTTAAAGGTCAGGGGTGAGTGGATGTTGAGGACAACTTCTATGCTCTCACAGCTTGCCAGGGCATGCTGTGAGACAGAGAGGGCCAAGCAGCTTCCTGTGCACTCACCTGAAGAAGGGTTTGGCAGGGACATGCTAGTGCCTCTCTTCCATGTGCTTGACCCTAGAGATGGTGGAGAGCCAGCAGGGGGCTATGGGACTGTGCCGTCACAGCAGGCAGCATCCAGGGCTTCTCCCAGGTCTTCTTCCCGAAATTGTGGGGCACACTTTAACCCACACAGCCAAACATCTGTGTAGATTTTGCAGTCTGGAGAGAAATGACATCTCCCTGATTCCTTGGTGGCTGCTGGGGGTGGAGAAGACTCAGCCAGGGTGAGTGGCACACTCATGAAAACATAAATGCTTTAGTAATGTCAAAGGAGGGAGGGCAAACACCAAAGGTTTCATCAGGTCTCTCTCTGTATCAGGCTGAACTGCAACTGAAGGCATTTCTGGCAAGAGGCCACAGCACAGATGAGACTGATGCTTCCAGGTATAAATATTTACTGTTTGACCTTGTTGTTGTTCAGTCAGCCAAAAGTTTATATATATAAACATATGCTTGTGTGCCTGTGTATATTTATGCTTACAAAGACTTCATATCTAGAAGTCAAATCTCTTTCTCTTTGAAAGGGAAAATGGCCACTTGCAATTATTTTGCTACCCTCTCATTCTCTTTGCTAAATCTTCTGGAAAGAGGTACAGCCCTCTCTGCTGGTCCTCAGATGGCTTTGGGAGGCACAGGGAACAAAGGCAGCAAGGGAGAAGAGGCTCTGCCCATGCCTGGTGCAGGCTTGCTGCATGTGGCCAGATCACTGCTGGCAGAGCTGCTCAGCACTTCAGGAAAACTTAGTCCCAGGTGTCAGAACTTCTCGTACAGAAGCCTTGTCCTGCCCTGAGAAGGCAGAATGGCTTTTCCACAGCTGAATGCCATAAGCAAGTAGTGCTCACTCACAGCACAACCAGGGTATGTGTAGCTGAGTGTTGCAGAAGTCTCTGAGCCTGCTGTGGGAGGGAGCACAAAACCTGGTGAAGTCTGTTCTAACTGTTCCTGGCCAGAGGAACACCCCAGGCAGGGGCTGCACTTCCACTTGGGCTTTTCTGCAAAGCAAAAGTGCCAGCAGTTGGCCACTGCTCAATGCTTGTCCAGGTGGGATGTGCTGACACAGTAATGTGTGCCAGTTTGGGGAGGGGTCAGCAAAATCATAGACCTTTGCTGTCACTGTCCTGGGCGTGCACTTGATCTCACCTCAGCACAAGCAGAACCAAAAATAGATGCTGGGCAGCCCATGAGTGGTGGGACCATGGTAAGTGAGTGGCCCCTAGCATGGCACCAAATGTTAGCTCCTTTAGTGTCATCTCTTTTTCTCCCTCTATGTTAGGAGAAATGTTTAGGCAGTGATTCTGCAGCTGCACTCATAGCTCCTGTATTCCCTCCTCTGCTGCTGGAGAAAGGCTCTTATGGTCAGCAGCAGTCATTGCCTGTACCTTTTGGTGTCCTAGCCATGAGAATGAGGGATGTCACCACCCATAAAAACAAAGCTGGTTCTCTTTCTGAGTCTGTGCCTGCCTCCCAGCATGGCAATCTGTACTGCTTTAAACAGCAAAGAGACTTAGGCTTGGATTAGTCCTAACAGTTGACCTGTCACCCTTCACCACAAATGGGGTTATGCTGGCTTATGCCCATGAAGCTCAAGGAGAAAAGAAGATCTTCTAGCTGCTGCTTCCTATTCCCCACTGTCCTGATCCCTACCAGTGCAGTTCTCTTCTGTACACAGATTTAATGATCCCATCTGCCTAGAGGGGGAAGCCTGGTTCCAGGTTTGCTATGTGAGCCAGGATGCTCCCACAGTCTTTGAAGGCTCTTGGCTCTCTCTTTGCTGCTGCCTGAAGGTCCTGTCGACTTGATGTTTCCATTGGCTCATGTTAGCCTGCTAGCAGCACTCTTTTTCCTCCATGAAGTCTGTTGATTCCTCTTGTCTCTTTGCAGGGCAACCAGCAAACACAATGGCAATCACACACTGAACAGTTTGGGCTTTGCAACCCAAAAGTAGGGGTAAAGCTGGGAAGCCTGAGTCATTGCCACACATCCTTTGCCAGGCTGTATTTAGAGCTGCAGGGCTCCTCACCTTTGGCATGAGGGAGTTTCTCAGCCCACCAGATCTAGTCAGGTGAGCACAAGTATCCCTTCATCAGCTAGATTTTCACTGTCAACTGACTTGGGGACAGCAGCAGGTGAACGTTCTACCTGAAGATGAGGGCACCTGCTCCCCTTTAGCTGCAGCCCTGGTGCCCAGAGCAGGGCAAGTTGCATTAGACCACACCAGGGCAGCCCATCGTAGGAAGGAGCAAACTGCCAGAGACCACCCTCATCTTCACTGCCTCAGGATCAGTCTGTGCCCTGCTATCTCTCCTGCTTTCTTTTCCATCTTGTGATACACTCTTTACTCCACTATCAGAAAAAAATCTAGCTGGCAGCAGTTTAATGCATGACAATCCTGTTACTACAGCTGTAAATAATTAACAACTAGGGGGAAAAAAAAAAAGGCATTTTTTAAATCTTTGGTTGACTTTGTTTTCCATTGACTAGCTGGTAGCCACTTTCTTAAGGGATATCTCAAGGAAACTGTGACCCTTCTTCTCTCTGTTTCTCTCTCTTTCTTTCTCTCTCTCTGAGATTTGTGTTTCAAATGCTTTTTGGTGCAACGTTCAATGCCTGTTTGTATTTTTGAATTGTATTTTTCAACCTTTGCTGGAAAAAAAAAATAAATAAATTGCCCATTCTTAATTGGCAGGATTTTGAGGCCTGCATTTTTTTTTTCAGCTTTTAGCTTTTTCAATAAACTAAAGCAACAGGGGGAAAAAAAAAGTTTCAGAAGAAAAATTGCAGTGAAGTTCTGAAGAGAGATTGGAAAACATCAGAAACAAGAACTATGAAGAACTATGTGGATAAGAGCAGCAAGTTGAGTGGAGAAGGAGGACTCTTGACCACCTACCAACGTTCTGATCTACCACACTAGGCCTCTTCACTGAATTAATTCACTCTGTTTTTCCACCCTGCCTGCTCTCTCAAACTCCAATCAAGACAAATAAAAGTTCATATTTTAAAAAAATAATAACCTGTGTCCTTTGGTTTTCCATGGTCTTTGTCTCAAAGCCAAATGATGGTGACATACAAAGGGAAAGGGTGGCCAAGGATCTGGTCCTGGCTACCTGCACATCTCAGGGGGCTTACCCCAGTGATGAGCAAAGAAGCTACCCAGGAAAATAAAAGGGAAAATAAAAGGGCTTGAAAATATTCCATGGGTCTCATCATGTGGTGTTTAAAAGGTTTCCACTTCCATTGGCAGGGATGTTTAAAGCAGGGATGTTGGGAAACAGCATCAAAGATGGGATGGTGATGGTATGATGGATGGGCAAGAAGGGCACCCTGAGGTGTGCTCTTTCCCTCCAGTGCATGGTCCATGGTTAGACTTTGCTTTTCCAGAATCACAGAAACATCCAGGTTGGAAAAGCCCCTCAGAGTCACCAAGTCAAATCAATATTCCTACTCTACAAGGTTCACCCTGAACCATATCCCCAAGCATCACAGCCAAACAACTTAAACACATCCAGGGTGGGTGACTCAACCACCTCCCCGGGCAGCTCATTCCAGTAGAGCTCTTTGGCATTTCTCTCCATACAACATGAATGAAGCTTTCTGCTGCTCTAGGGGCAACCTGCAGAGGCTAAGACGTTGGTTTATCCAACCCACCACATACACTTCTCCAGCTGAATGGTGAGGAAAAGGACATGGAGGCCTATAGCCTAGGTTTTTGGCCATGTCATAAATGGAATGTGTAGCCAGGAGAGGTTGTGAGCAGTTCAGCCCAAACTGCTGTGCCCTTCAGCTGTTACAACAACCTCCACTGTCATTTTGGTCCACTCAAACAGCATCCAGGCATGCCATGGGATTTACCATGGTCCAGAGATCTTTCCTGCCAGGAGTTTTGATTGTGGCCACCTAGCTTTGGAGACTTAATAACACACAGGTGGCCATGTCACATCACTCAGTTGTGTCCAGGTGACTGTATGGTCTGCTGGCATTGCATCTCCTTGAATGCACAAGAAGTGATATTTAGGAGCCAATATAAAGAAGGATTTTTCTCCCTGGGAGGTCTGAAGCTAAATAAATATCTTCAAATAGAAAAGAAGAAGAAAAAATATCTTCAAGAGATGTTGAAGTTCTTCCTATGGCACAAAGTTTAAAACATCCCATGTTGCTCTGTGGGTTTTTTTCCCCCTCTGTATTTTTGGCTACTTTCTAGTTAAAAATATCAATGATTTACCCTAATCCCTCATATTCAATGAAGATTTCCCCCCCTCTTCCTGCCGGGAAATGGCAGGAGAAGCAAATAACTCCAGTGACATCATCAGCTCCTTCCCATGCCTGAACAAAATGCCTTCCTCCCTTCCCCGCATTCCCTGAGCACCATCTGGATGCCGCACCAGGGACTTACCCGTGGGACAATATCTCCAAACATCTTGCAACCTTGAGCAAAAAAGTTACACATTTGAACTTGCTGCATTCAGCTGAAATCCTCCTTCTTGCTCAGAGATTCGGCTGACAGAGGAGGCTTGGGAGTGCCGGGGCTCACAGCTGCTGCGGCAGATGGATGGTTACCGCGGCTCTGCGCGGCATAGGCTGCAGACTTCTGTCTTCCCGAGGAAGAAGCACAGCTTGTGACCTCAGCAAGAGCAGCCAAGGAAGGAGCCCATCACTGTTTCAAAGCTGGAAACTCAAGTTTTCATCCTTTTCCCCACCACCCCCTTGCCCAAGCCCTTCCTCAGCTGAAACCGCACAGGGCTGGTCCCAGCCTGAAAAGATCTTCCTGACTCAGAAGACGAAAATAAACAGCGATGTAAAAAGCTTCCCTGCATTATCACTTCTCTGTTTGAAACTGGAACAAGGGCTCTGAAGAGGAACAGAGTGTAATTGCAGTGTCCACAGAAAAGAAATACTAATGAAAAGAGGCAGAGCCAGGAGAGCTGGCAGGGAAGAGGCAAAGCTGAGCAAGTATTTATTACCCTGGCACTTAGTGCTGGGGCTGACAGGTGTCTTAGGAGAGCAAGAGCAAGGGTTTCTTATTAGGTGCTTACACTACAGCAGGGCTCAGGGCAGGGAGGACACTGCTGATACACAGCTCCTGAGATGCCAGATGTTGGGGAGCAGATAAATGTGCCAGGTTAATGTGGCCAGCGAGGATGGCTCAGCCACAGACCCTGTGGAGGAACAGGTCCCCTGGGGGACAGTGGTCATCTTCTGCCTCCAAAGAGTGACTGTTCCACAAACCACATCCTCACGAGCCAGCCTTCATGGATTTGGGTGGTACAATCACAAACCCTAGCATCAAGGAAAAGCTTCCTCTGTGGGAGGAACTTTCCTGCCTGGTTCCTTTACCCTGTAAGACAAGCAGGTCCAACGCTGCACAACGTCTGTTTACAGAGCTCTTCCCAGCACCATCCCTGTGCTGGCTGCCTGGTAAGCAAGCAGTGCATTCCTCTGCAAAGTGCAAATTTATCCTAGCCAAAGCCATCCATCAGCAGCTTGTCAGCAGGAGCACGGTTTGGGACTTTGTGGTCACCCCACTCCACAGAGGACACCCTTGCTCGGCAGGGGCTGGGATCCATTTTCTCTTAGACATTCATGTGTTGGCAGGCTGCAGGGGCCTCGTGAGGGATCCCAGGCTTCACCACCTGCACTCACTGCAAAAGTGGTTGTGACTTCTTCCTGCCCCCACCTCCTTCCCTTTTCACACTCTGATTCTCACAGTAGATGAGTGATGTGTTAGCAGCAGCCAGAGCAGCAAGGGGCTGCTTCCCCAGGTGGAGGGACTCAGCTCCTTCTGCGTATCCATAGTGCCCTTCATGGGGATGACAACCTCTTCTCCTCCACCCCTAAGCAGAGAGCAAGCAATGACCTTCAGAAAGGACCAGGTGATGAGCCTGGAGACCTGGCTGTGGGTTTCAGCCACAGCAAAACTCTAACCCTCAGCAGCTGGGTGCCTCCCTGAGCCTCCTAGTCACATGAAGCAGGGGAAGTAGCCTGCTCCAACCCTGCTCTGACCCCAGAGGTAGGAAAGGTACCACCAGTGGAGGAACTGTGGGGGTCCTTGGACCCCATTTTTGGACCACCCTGAAGTGTCACCAAAAGAGGAGATGTCTACCCTGCATACTGCTGTGGTCGCTGCTCCAGGGAACAAGTACCACAGGTGGGATTCAGGTCTCCCCCTACACCCCACCCAGGGCTATGATGGGTGCTTTGATTTTGGGGGTGTGGAAGACACAGCTGTAGAGCACTCAGGTGAGACAGGGGAGTCAGCCAACCCTGGGCTGAGCAGGGCTGCATTACTCCCATCCCTACAGCCACTGTTTTGGTTAACAAAGAAAAAACAAAGGTCTCTGCAAGACAGAACTGGGTGATTTCCTTCAGAAGGGGAGAGGCACTGGAGCTAGCTAAGCATTGGCTACTTTGTAAAAGCACTTTGGGTTCCCTGAAAAATTGCAATCTAGGAACTGAGAGCAGTGGTTTCAGCAGAGGTGGTGTTGCAGCCATGATAGTCTAAGGACATAAGTGAGGCAAGGCTGGTAGGAAAAAGCAATATTTTTTCATTAGAGAGATAGGACAGCCAGGGAAAAGAAGCCAGGCTTTCAGGCCTACAAATTCTCCTTCAGATATGGTGTCGTAAACTTCATCCTTAGGTTGTGGGAAATACTGGTCTGGGTTAGCTTCATTAAGGAGGCAATCAGAAAGCAAGAGTTGTTGTTCAGAGCTTTGAGTGGCTTATGAGGAAAAAGGTTCTTCTTGAGCTTTGGTGGATAATGGAGGAGAACAGGAGATAAAATAGTACTGCTGAGTGCATTCAGAGAAAGAAAGAAAAGCATGCAGTGGTCAGGGTTAAAAAGCAAGCAACCAAACACAAAAGAGAGAAACACACATCTAGAACAGACAGAAACCTTCTCAAAAGTCAATGCACAATGTTTTCAGCACATGCAGGTTTTGCATTTGCTCCAGAAGCCTGGGAGCAGTAGGTCTGTGGTTTGACCCTGTTCAGCTATACATCAGCCCATATTTGTGCTGAGAACAACCATAACTCATTAGCCCATATCCAGGCATTCCAGGGAGGCTGTTGAGGCTCTTCTTACAATTTCTCTTTGTTGTTGTGTATCTTTAAATGCCTGTGCCAGACTGTAATCCCCAGTCTGACTGTAAAGCCAGCCTTTGCCTTCCCTGCCTTATTACATCTGACTTAAATTATGAGGGGTAGCAAGGCAGGGCTGATAAGGAGGATTTATTATGCTTGAGTGACCATCTACAGCAACTCATTGCTGAGTGACTCCCTCTCTCCTCTCTGGAGAGCAGCTGCTGCCAGAATACACTCGTTTTCAAGTGTGAACCCTCAATCAAACAGAATCAGAGGACCTCACTCACCAGTAGAGGACCGGGTTCTAAAGGGAAAGACTGCTTGTGAGGGCCCTGGTGTAAGGGAGATGTTGAAGTTCATCTNATTAGCCTCAAACCAGCACAGTGGTCCTGGATGTTGTCCTGATGTCCTGTGTAAGGAGCAGAGATGTGCGGAGTTCCTTACCTGGGGGTAAGGATGTTCTAGGTGCTGGGGAAGGAGATGTGGGTGCATCATGCAATGGCTGTGGGGAGCTCAAGGTGGTGAGAAGCTGCATTTCACACAAGGCAGCAACTCCTCTCCCTCCTCGGGTTTCCATGCAGACAGCATAATGCATAGCAGCTTCCCGGGAGCGTGCTACGTTTCAGCACCTCCGCTGGGAACACCAGGGGCTGTGTGCTGGGATGTGCAGGCAACCGCACTGCCTCCCAGGGTGGAAATCAAGTCCAACGTGTAACAGGGCAGAGCCGGTCCACTTCTGCAGCCCTGCAAGGGCAGTGGGAGGAGGTCAGCATTTTTGACAGGTGTTTTAAATAATTCCTGGCTGAGGGCTAGAGTGACATTTTCCTTCCTTTGCTTGGAGTGTAATGCTTGCGCTGCTTGTTTGGGCTTTTTGCAGTCCTACTGTCTGGGGATCTCATTTGTGTAATTTTGCAGGGTCCTGCCTAATAATGACGTCACATGAAAACAATTCATTCTGCCGGACAGAGTGGGCTCTGTTGTCATGGTAACCTTTGATTCGGAGGCTTGCAGGAAAGAGACAGGTAAGTGCTTGAAATTGCTGTCTTTCAGCGCGGCTTCAAATGCCTCGGACGTCTGAAGCCCGTTTTCCACAAATGAAATTTCAAGTCTTGTTGAAATACTTTGTAAACAAAATTCATTTATTGCCTGAAGAAAATGGACTGGAGTTTAACAGAAGACTACTGGGAAGAAAAAAAAAAAGAAAAGAAAAGAAAAAAAAAGAAAAAAAAAGAAAAGGGAAAAAAAAAAGAAACTAGGGTTTCATGAAGCACTCTACAAAACAGCAGGAGTTAAACACAACTGGGATGTGATAATGCACATTTGTTCCCCAAAGCTCAGCCTTGGAGAGAAGAGATCCTCTCCTTGTGAGGGGAGCTAGTCCAGTGACCATTGTGTGCCCCTTTGTGCTGGGGCAAGTCTGAAGAGGGAGAGAAGCAAGTCTGATAGAAGAAATCTTTGCTTAGTTTCAAATCTATGTCCCACAAGTCTGCTGCGTTTCACCCAACCTGAATCAATGAGCATCTCTGTTCCCAAAATTTGGGTCAGTGTGAGCTGCATCAGTCAAAATACTCTGGAAGCCAAGATATTCACTCTGAGCTAGATATCTGCATGCCTATTTGGAGGTCTGATTATGAATGCTTGTGGCTTCTCTGAAAATCAAACCAGATGATGTTAGCCCCTCTGGATATGACTTAGTCTGAACTGGGCTTGCAGGGAGACATTTCCAGCTGGAAAGCCCTGAGCTTCTGAAGATAGATTTGCAGTTTGGAGATGCTGTGTAAAATACAATGCTGACTTCTTTTCCAAGTGAGTATCAGCTTGAACTCCAAGGGATGCCAGAAAAAGGAAAAGTCAGCCTCTGGCATCTGGATCCAGTCAAAACTTTCATCTGGACTCTTAGGTTCCATAGCCTCTTAAATATTCCCCAAGAGGATGTCCAAGGATCTGTGAGTGAAGTTGTTTGGCCAGACAGTACTGTGAAAGGAGAAGCTGGTGCATTCCTGCTACCAGAATCTGGGTTGCAGTGTTTGTTCAAACCCTCTTCAGCATAATTTACTGCTCCCTGAAATGCTCTCTCTCTCTTTTTGCCTGGAGTAGAATGGCCACTTGGAGGAACTTCCATCCAAAGCTAAAAGAATCCCTTGGCACTTTAATTCCTGCAGAGAAAATGTAATTTTCTTCAAGGCACTTGGGAAAGGAAGCTGGCTCAGGTCAGCTGGAACTGGTGGTTTGGTGATGGAGAGAGATGGTGAGGTTATATACCCAGGAGGTCCTGTAGAAACCAGATGACCAAGTACCAGCTTCTTCAGCCCCTCAGCTGCTGCAGGAAGCAAAGGCACCATGCTGAGGCTATNCTGCACACAGAACTCCAGGTGTGGAGTACATGGCTGGAGTAAAGAAGTCTCTAGTACTAGAGAGGCCCACAGCTGGTGCAGGAACTGCTAGAACTGTCTTGTACTCACTCAGGGACCTGCTCCAGCCCAATGAATCTTCAAAGCAGCTGCTGTGAATTGCACCACCCCTAGCAGGGTGAGAGCAGGTTCCTGCAGCAGGAGGGTGGCAAAGAGGCACACCTTGGGGGATGTGACCCCAGGGCAGACTAGCAAATTGGGTCTGTGCTGCTTGGACTTGCAAGGAGTCTATCCCTGGTGTATATGGGAACTGCCTGAAATAGAAGCATTTTGGAAACAGCAAAAAGGAAACGTCTCAGAAGGACTCCAACCCTTCTCCGTGTGATTTGCGCAACCCTTTAGAGCGTTTGTTGCTTTTTTTGGTGGAGGAAGCTATTCAGGGAATTCGACCTGAATTTTTACATCATTTTGGGTGCCTAGAAATTGCATTTATTTAAAGCAAATAAGTCATTTGCTGGGGGGAAAAAAAAATTAAAAATTGCCCAGCTATGTGCTTGAGAAAAGTCAGGTATTACTAATATTTACCCAGCATTAGTGCAACTGTTTGCTGGGCTCATAATCTGCAGGTACAGAAGAGCTGCTCTACTGGGAAAGGCCAAAACCTTATCTAAACACTGTCCAATTTGTGACAGCAGGCAGACAGCAGATGCTTCCTAGAATATAAAGAACAGCTTCAGTTAGATTTGGGAGCTATGATTTTTCCCCTTCCATGTGATGTCTCCTTGTGTGCTTGCATTAGATGAGAAGGTGAAGCCTTGACCCATGTGCGTCCTCTGCCCATCTCTCACAATTCCACACTTGAACTTCCTGCATTATATTACATCTTAAGTTTCTCAGTCATGGCTCTGGAGGTTGAGGGAGCCAAGGGACCAGCCCAGTCAGTGATTTGGCTAGGATTAGCTGTCCCGACTCTGGTAGATGAGGGTGTAATGTGTTTCCTTCTGCCTATGTCTCTGAGTACAGAAGATCCTGAGCAAAAACTGAGCACTGGGGAGCTGCAGCACTGCTGTATGTGTGGACAGCACACAAAGAGGCAGGGTTACTGTGATACTGGTCCAGTACTGTTCATCTGGGTGTCTGCTGCTTGATGCCTGAATCAGGGGGGTTTGGAGTGGTTTTGGTGATGTTTTCTCCAAGCAGATCTTCCAAGTTCCTGTGGCCAGGTGCCAGGATTTCCCTGTTGCCCAGTGGGATGTGCAGGGCTCTTGTAGAAGCACACCAGAGAATAGTCTCGAGGACAGCATTTCAAAAAGTGTGTGCAAATCAGCCTGGGAAGTGCCAAAACATGCTGGGACTTCTCATGTGACCTCATAGGCTCAGTCCCCTTGCTCCATTACTTTCTCACTGCCTTAGAGGGCTGCAGCCCTCTAATAGTCTTGCCCAGGTGGGCAGGATAGCCAATGGTGTCCTGGCCTCTATCAGGAACAGTGTGGCCAGCAGGACCAGGGAGGTTCTTCTGCCCCTGTGCTCAGCACTGGGCAGGCCACACCTTGAGTACTGTGTCCAGTTCTGGGCCCCTCAATTCAAGAGAGATGTTGAGGTGCTGGAACACGTCCAGAGAAGAGCAGCAAGGCTGGGGAGGGGCCTAGAGCACAGCCCTGCAAAGGTGAGGCTGAGGAAGCTGGGGGTGCGCAGCCTGGTGAAGAGGAGGTTCAGGGCAGACCTCATTGCTCTCTACAGCTACTTGAAGGGAGGTTGTAGCCAGGTGGGGTTGGACTCTTCTCCCAGGCAACCAGCAACAGAGCAAGGGGACAGAGTCTCAAGTTGTGCCAGGGGAGGTCTAGGCTGGATGTTAGGAGGAAGTTCTTGGCAGAGAGAGTGATTGGCATTGGAATGGGCTACCCAGGGAGGTGGTGGAGTGCCCATCCCTGGAGGTGTTGAAGCAAAGCCTGGATGGGGCACTTAGTGCCATGGTCTGGTTGATTGGCTAGGGCTGGGTGCTAGGTTGGGCTGGGTGAGCTTGGAGGTCTCTTCCAACCTGCTTGATTCTATGATTCTATGATATTCACATTGGTTGTGTCTAGTGGCTCCCCAGCCAAAATTTCAGTAGCAGGAATTAACCATAGAATTGCCCTCTGGGAACTGGTCACCTCTGCCCTTGATCTTACAGGCTGCAGAGTCAAAACCTGTTGCACCTGAGGGTTCCTCATCTCCTGGAAGGAGCTATGGAACAGCAGAGCCTGGTTTGCGAAGTGCTGCTTTTTCCAGAAGCCACTTGAATGTGTATTGTCAACCTGCAGCTCCTTCCTNAACTCCCAAACCCACATCAGTAGCATTTGAGGTAAATGAGGCTCACGGAATTGAGGGACAGATGAGAGCTGCGTGGGGACAGTGTCAGTGCAGGGAGAGGCTGTCTCAGATCCTCCCTCCTCAGTGCCCTGATCCCAGCTTCCCTGCTATTGTGGCTCTGGCTGCTAACGATGCTGTCACTGCTCTAACAAGGAGCCTCCCCCATCACTGGCACCCCCTCGCCATTCCCACCCTTCCTTTGCCCTTGCTCTGCTCAGCAGGAGCCCTTCAAGTGCAGGCTGAAGGGCTTCTACGGCTTGCTCTGGGCTGCTGACTGCCTGTCGTGCCCAACAACAGCAGACATGTAGACAAATACTTCTTGAGAGCGTGGAGTTCACTTTGTTAGTGATTAGGACAGCTCTTCAGGAGCAAAACACGGATTTAGAGCTTAATCCCTGGCTCCTGCTGTGTTGCAGGAACTCTCTAAAACCTTGGTGTACACCAAGGCCATTTTGGAGTCTCAAAGTTAAACAATTCCTCTCTCCCTCTCCTTGCAAATACCAAGAGGACTGGAGAATCAAAGCCTCAATTGTGCATGTATTCTGTTTCTTAGGTGTCTCCCTGCCTTGTGTGGCAAGACTCCAAATCTTCCCAGTTTATTTCCTGAGATAGGGCTAGGGCTTGTCAGAGCAGTTCAAAACAACCACAGCCCCTCTGATGCATGAGTGTGTTGTGAACAAAAGGGATGAGATTTAACGAGGCTAAGTGCAGGGTTCTACACTTTGGCCACAACAACCCCAAGCAGTGCTGCAAGCTGGGGACAGAGTGGCTGGAGAGCAGCCAGGCAGAGAGGGACCTGGGGGTGCTGAGAGAGTAGCTGAACATGAGCCAGCAGTGTGCCCAGGTGGGCAGGAGAGCCAATGGCATCCTGGCCTGGATCAGGAACAGTGTGGCCAGCAGGACCAGGGAGGTTATTCTGCCCCTGTGCTCAGCACTGGGCAGGCCACAGCTTGAGTGCTGTGTCCAGTTCTGGGCCCCTCCATTCAAGAGAGATGTTGAGGTGCTGGAACACGTCCAGAGAAGGGCAGCAAGGCTGTGAGGGGCCTGGAGCACAGCCCTGTGAGGAGAGGCTGAAGGAGCTGGGGATGTGCAGCCTGCAGAAGAGGAAGCTCAGAAGAGATCTCATTAGTGTCTACAACTACCTGAAGAGAGGCTCTAGCCAGGTGGGGTTGGGGTCTTCTCCCAGGCAACCAGCAACAGAAGGAGGGGACAGAGTCTCAAGTTGTGCCAGGGGAGGTCTAGGCTGGATGTTAGGAGGAAGTTCTTGCCAGAGAGAGTGATTGGCATTGGAATGGGTTGCCCAGGATGGTGGTGGAGTCACTGTCCCTGGAGGTGTTCAAGAAAAGCCTGGATGGGGCACTTAGTGCCATGGTTTGGTTGATTGGCTAGGGCTGGGTGCTAGGTTGGACTGGATGAGCTTGGAGGTCTCTTCTGACCTGGTTGATTCTATGATTCTATACCAGTGAATTTTAGCATGAATATTAACTTGGAGGTTTTGAAACTTTCCATTCATTTGCCATCTGTGATTGTTCTGATTAAGAACTCATCCCCTCAAAGACAGGAAAGGACTGGCTGGGGCTTTGCTAGCTGGCCCTGTGGCACAGAGATCACCCTGTAAACAGATGAACCCAGAGATCAATCTGTCCTTGACAGGCTGAAAATGGCTCATCAGATGTACTAAGCAAAGAGTTAAAAATTCACCAGGGTGCATGCAGCTGATGCAGTCAGACTCCAGTGGAGAATTAATGTCCCCTGTAGCAGTAGAGGTGCAGCTCAGCAAAGCCCTTGTTTTGAATTACTTTCCTGGCCAGCCCTAAAATTCTGGAAATATCCTCCAACTGGAGCTTGGGAAGAGAGAGGAGAAACACAGAAGATAACCAATAAGGTAATCTGCAAGGGAAAAAATAATCAGTGGACAAAAGACTCTGCTTTGCCAGCAGCCAAACTGTTCAGACAGCAGGTTCCTGTCCCATTCTTGGCACCCCAGCCCCATGCATTTGTGGTTATTATCTCACTTGGACCAGATGGGTATTGACAAACAGAAACCCAGGTAGCTTTGATTTTCCTTGTGTGCATGGTCAAAAGGAAGGAGTCATCTGCCCCTTGGTGTCTATGTTTTCATTGTCCTCACTCTGCTGTACTCCCTCCACAATGTGGCATGGAACAAAGACTTGAATTATGGCAGAGGATGAATGAAGTCTTTGAAAAACTAATAGAACAATTAGGCACTGAGGCGTGGAGCAGGGGGGGAGCAGAGGAGGTCTTCACTTCTAAGGCTTGAGTGCTCTGACTCTTGGGAAGGTTTGGGCTGGCTGTGGAGCTGGTCCTCCGGAGGGGAAGGAGGAAAGAAATGCAGAGAACAGCCAAGAGAGGTGGCAGCTGCTGCTATCAGCTCCCTTGTGGCTGGCTACCTAAAAAAGGTAACCTGACAGCAGTCAAATGGTGTTTGGGTTGTTTGATTTTGGTTTTTTTTTTTTACATCTCTCTCAGCTTTCCCATCTTGAGCTGGCCTGGTGTGCTGGTTTGAGGCTAATTGAGATATTTTAATGAGAAAAAATAGATTATAGGCTGTGAAAAGCAAACAATGGTGATGTCTGCTTCACTCATTGGCTTGCTGAGATCTATAAAAGCAAGAACACAAACATAAATAAGGCAGTCTGTCTGTTGGAGTCAGTGGGTGTCTGTGTTTTCTCCCTGGGCTTCTGCTGTTTTGCTTGGATCTGTGTAACCCAACTAATCATTTCCTTCTAAACCCCCTTGCCAATCCCTCCAGCTCACCTTGCACATAAGGCAGACCCTGGGATAAGGTAGAGGGGTGGAAAGAAGGTGCAAGGGTGGTTGGGAGCCCCTCCTGGGAACTCTGATTTCTGGAAGGGGGATTGTGTTTCTGTATTACCTTTAACTTGTAT